>CM041777.1:25778748-25965067 GCA_023374045.1 Limonium bicolor | reverse complement strand
GAATAATCAATCATATAAGCATCCTTAAATTATCATTTGTAGGAAATATAAAAATACAAAGGCAACCCAAGTATACCTATATATATATATTCATGGCTATAACATTGGAGATGATTCTTCCACTATCAAACTCTCTCTATATATATTCATATTCATGGCTATAACATTTAAAGATGATTCTTCCACTATCAAATCTCTCTACGATAATATCTTCTCTCATCACATCGTTTGTACAATAAGATCATCGGATGCATTTAGTTCATATACCAAAGTTCGAGGAAAAAGATCAGTAATCATTCAAATACAAATTTTAAAAAATTTCATCACCATTAGAATAAAGGTCAAGGAAACAAAATTCAGACAGATCCCAGAGCAAGGATCAAACAAGTAGAGCCCATTATTGTTACTCAAATCTTTTTAATTCAGTCGACAAGAGTGAGATCTTTCTCAGGTAAGAATCCTTCAGTAGGGCTCGAACTGGCATCTCAAACTAATACCAACATCCACATAATCCACATGCAGCGGCTATTCTATGCAAGGGAAACGGTCTGGTCTATCGTTCGATATTCAAGTAGAATTGAACAGCTTACTGGAAGTGGATATCCTTGAAACAATTCACGTCAATACAAAAGAAAAAAAAACCTTAAGTTAGAACTATCAACTATAGAATGAAGCTCATTGTACACGCAGAATCTGGAAGAAACCCACCACCTATTTCCGTGTAGGTTAGTTTCTTTTTGTAATCAAAAACAAAAAGACAATCAATCTATGTTATGCGACTTAAAAAAGAAAAGTTGGTAAAATCATTCGCACAGTCAATTTTATCGTGCGGGTACCAAGAGGGGTAGTATTGCATAATAATAGAGGGCTCAGATTCGCCTTTGTTCAGGCAAGAATGGAGAGCGGGTAGGTCAGCCATGGGGCTGCAAAGCAAAACGTACGTACCATTGTGAACGATGAAGGGATGGGAGTAGACAAGAAAGACAGAATAGTGAGAGGATTAAATATCCAAACTTCACTCTCTGCATTCAGATACTTCCTTCCCCTCTCGTTTTCAGGAGGCCGTCACATGCTTTACCCCGCCCACAGAATAGCCACCCACCCTTTTCTCACATTCGCCTGATTTCACAATTCCGTACACCGGAATTGGAATTTTACATCATCACAGCCTCTCATAGTATGTTGGTTTGGGATGAAGGTGGTGAAGTGGTGGAGGTGGTGGGATCTCATCCCTCGGGTACATGCCTGAGAGAGAGAGAGAAATAAAGGAGTTTGGAGGCGATTTTTAAGTTACCGTTCGCATTTATCGGCTCTGATAGACATCCGAGCGTTTCAGACGGGGGCAAAATCGCCGCCCTCAAACACCCACATCCCTCTGAAGAACGCTCGGCCGGGTTAGAAAATACAGAGACCGAGAAGCAGGGTGAGGCGATTTTAGTTAGGGTTTCGTACTCATCGGCTCAACAACACAATCAGCCACCAAGGTGACTGACCATTGCGTTTCGGAGAGGGGCAAAATCGCCGCCATTAAACACCCACATCTCTCCAGGCCTCATACTTCAAAACTAAATTGTTCAATGGGAGGAATGAGATGGAAACTTAGTTCACAGTTCAGGCAGCAGATTCACAGGAAATTTACGCCGAAGAACGCAAGTTAGCCAGGTAGACCTGGCAATTTGGGTGGAATATAACCCAAGCTTAACCCAATCCTTTAAATATATTGCGAAACCAATCCAATCCAAAAACGGGTAGGTTTAAAATTCTTGACCTTAACCAACTTGTATAAAATTCTTCAACCATGACCCAACTCATTCAATCCAAAATATTGCACCAATTTCCCATAAATAGAATAATTTATACTTTTTCCATAAGTTTATTTTTATCAATCTGAGCTACAGCTCTACCTCTGTTAGGAAGGAATCCTATCTAGACATGCACTTGATCTTTAGTGCCCTTAGGGAGCGTTCTCCTAACAAAAAATACAACATAAATGCAGCATATATGGTATAGCATATGTTACTTTAGTCTCATTTATTTATTTTATTGTTCGGTTAAAAGAGCATAAATGTCAGCACAAATGCCCGTAACAAATGCTACTTTTTCGTTTCTGCGCTTTCACCTCCCTTCATAATGCAATTACTGTGACTATTGATTAAAAAAAACTACTTATCTTTTGCCATTTTTTACAAGTTACTTTATTTGTTACAAATTACATAATGCTTCAAATAATTTATAAAAAATAGTACTACTTCTTTAGCCAAATTTGAAAAAAACCACATTAATAATACTAATTTACAATATATTATTTGTAATACCACATAGATTAATAAAATTAAAAAAACCAATAAATATACACACTTGTTGATATATGAATTAAAATATTAAAAAAGTATATAGAAATATGAATATAAATAAATTTATTATTATACAAAGTCACAAAAATATTATATATTATTAAAAGTGACAATTCACTAAATAAATTCACACAACATTATCAAAAAATTTGAAATGCTTGTTCTCTTTTTTTACACTTTTATATATGTAAGAATTATAAAATTAAGAAAATAACAATATATTGTTTAAAAGTTACAATTTTTTACTTAAATAATAAAAATTAAAATTTTATTGGTTATATAAATATTTTTATTTTCTTTGGTTTCTCAAGTTTCTTATTGTAAATTAAATACTTAGGGGGCGTTTGTTTTGGGGTAATCAGGAAAGGGAATCGGAATGATTCCTTTTCCTGCTGTTTGTTTTACCAGATTTTCCTATTTTCAGGAAAGGGAAAGGGAATGGGATTACTCCAAAACCCTTTTTCCTAATTCCCCACCCCCTACTAGGGAATGGAATTCCCTTTCCCCAGTATACTTTGACCGGCAACATATGACCATTGACCGATGACTAATGACCATTGACCGGTGACCGGTGAATGTTGACCGACAATTAATGACCGTTGACCGGCAGCCGGCAACTGTTGACCATTGACCAGTTATTTATTTCACTCCCCCAGTTCAAACAAACAACTGGGAAAATCAAAGGGAATTCTTTTCCATTCCTCTTCATTCCCTTTCCTGATTCTATTCCGTTTCCCCCCTTTGAACCAAACGCCCCCTTATAGTAATATATTGTTTCAAATTTTTTCTATTTACTTTCAATAATAAAATAAAGTTACACACTATAGTATAATAAATTGTAATTGTATTAAAGAAATTGTAAGCGCACTACATATAACTAACTTAACCAAATATGTTGTATATATGCCGCACTACCAAACAGTAATTTTCAAAACAACTACAAATATACTAGCGCAAACCTGCAAGTAAATATGCTGCAAATATGCCAGCGCAAATTTGCCACAAAATACGCTGTCAAACCAGTCATGCCGAACAGAGCCTAAAAAGGGAACAAAAAGGAAAATCTTCATTATGCATTAGAGAAATACACTAAAAACAAATCTTTTAAAGTTAGAAATTATTTATAAAATAAGTGCTATAAGCCCCAAACTATGACTGATAGTTTTAAAATACTTACACCCATTTAAACTGAGTGCTCATGTCCGAGAAAAGTACAATCACAATCACTTAATTGTTACTAAAAATTGAGGAACTTTTATGCAACACGCTATCCGTATTGTTGGCTTTAGAGTTCACTAGAGGTCTATAATCAACATCTTACAAAAAATATATATCACTGCAAACAGAGAAATTTGATCTACTAAAAACTATGAAATTAATCTAGAAAGTAGCAAATCAATAAGTCTGTCGGGTTGCAAAAATCCCGGTCACTACAGTATAGAAAGTTAAGCAACCAGATATCGAACCGCGGGACTTGAATAAATAAGCATAAGTCCTAAGAAAACTGGAAATTCAGGGGGGTTGTGAATTGTTTTTGCGATCGAATTGAATAAATGCAAGTCAAAGTTTAAATAAACAATTAATGAAAGTGAATGATGAGTTTGATAAAGTGAGTGGAACTCCGGGTTCAGGTCGTTCTTTACTGGTTAAATCTAGTAAACTCTACAATTCGATTATGAGAAACGGAAAGGCTAATTCTTTTTTATCTCTTCAATGCTAAATCCTAGTTCATTGAAGAGCTCACCTATCAGAACATGTCAACTCTAATCTAGCATTTGGCAAAACACATATAGGCGGAGTAAGTGCGAATAATTATCAGCGTTTGTAGAAGAGATTATCTATCCGACTAATCTTTCCCCAAATCTCTAGGTTAATTCGAACTCCCTATTAATCACCTTGTCTGATTCTAATAGGTTTCGCAGAACAACTCTATAAACTCGCGAAATTAATAGAGAAGATGAATGATAATCATTAACCTAGAAACAATCCATTACAGTCTCATAATCAAATTACAGAATTCTTAACTACATTGTACCCATTACGAACAACTCTCCCCCAGAGCAAATCCTATCTAGCGAGACATAATCATAAAATAGACAGAGAAAAGAGATTGAGAAATCATCTGGAATAGAAAACTTCTAAATTCGCTCCGCTGTCCAGATCTGGAGTTTGCCGGGCTAGAGGTTGAAGATGGTGGTGGTGATGGTGTTGATCGATGGTGATGGTGATGGAGGGAGGTGAGGCGTGGCGTGAGAGCCTCGTCTGAGGCATCCGGCGTGAATCCATCTGTTCCCCCAACCCTCAGTGACTTTTTATAACAAAAATAGGCATTTTTAACTCTTAAAAATGCATATTTTCGAATTCTGTACGCGGCGTCCGAACTTGGAAGTTCGGACGCATGTTAGGACAAATTTTCGGAAAGTTTCGACCTCCGTCCGAACATCAAAGTTCGGACATAAGTTCGGACATGCCAGTATCTTGACGAGTGAAACTTGTTTCGGGCGTATATTCTTCGTTTGGACTCCGTTTTGCTCCTCGTTTGTTGCGTTGCGAAGCTTGTGAAGTGAAGAATGCAATTATATGACTTTTACCTGCATTTGATACATAAAATGCATCAATTCTTATCTAAACATAAATCAATTGGAAAAACACATGATAAGTGAGAAATATTGGCCAAACCACTACACAAAATAACCAAATTAAACCCTTCAAATGCTCTATATTTCACACTTATCAATCACCTACTTTACCTACTTTTGTTCAACCTTCTAGATAATCTAAACATACCTATATTCTCAGAAACTTAATGGTGATGAGAATAAGACAAACAAACCTTGAGTCAACAACTGTCAACTGTGTAGTGAAATAAAGATGGATGTGAGTCTACAAGATGAGGGTCTTAAGGGTTTTCACATTATGTTAACGTCTGGTTGGGCCCTTTATTTGATATGCAGCTGGTTGGGCCATTTTCTTAGTTAAGATTGTGTGATTAAAAGTTGGATAGTTCAACTACACTTGGGCTTAAGGCTAAGGTATAGTTTAATCTGAATATGATATATACATGTAAATTGATATTTTTATTTTTTTATTATTAACGAATATATTTTCAGGTTTCGGGTTAAGTCATGGGTTTAGATATCTAACCTAACCCAACCCAAAAAATAAATGGGTCAATAATCAAGACCCTAACCCGCAAAAGTATGGGTTGGGTTTCGGGTTGGGTCAAAATTGCGAGGTCTAAAGTTAGGGTTGGAAACAAAGAAAAGAAGAGGAATAACGCAGACGGTTTAGGCTCTGTTCGGCATGGTTTTTGTGTGGTTGTTTTGTAGCTTTTTTGGTCTGGTTGTTTTGGTTGATAGTTTTGTGGTTATTTACTGGTTGTTTTATGCTGGTATATTTGTGGCTATTTTGAAAAATGTTGTTTGGCAGTGTGGTTGTTTCATCTGGCCGTTTTGAATAAGTTAGTTACGTGCAGTGCGTTTACCAATTTATGTGCTATAATATAAATTTTATATTATTTTAAAACAATTTTTTGTTAAGATGTAAATACAGAATTGCTAACAAATATACGGATTAATATATCCATAATTTATTAGTTAGGAAGACATTAAATTTTGGTTTACAATCAATTTTTGACTTTTGTATTAAGGTTTATCAATGAGTAACCACAACTATAACTATACAAGGTTTTAACAAACTAACTACCGAACTAGAGCCTTAGTGAAATTCGCTCAAAGCTCAAAGGGTTTTTTTAGGCCTATTTTTTAAGAGCTTATAAAAAGGAGTTTATTATATTAGTTTTTTTTCTCCCTATATGTAATATATCGATTATCACATGAACTTTCAACGTGCAAACTATGCCAACTAGGTAAGCCACAAGGTGACAGACACAACCGAAGGGGGAGGTTTGGAGAATTCAAATTCAGGACCTCTCACTTATTTGCTTCACCCTTCACCAACTTGCCTACCCCAGTGGAACAATATCGAGCGAATGTTTTATATGGATTAATCTAGACAAATGTCACCATAATGACACTCGCAAAAGAAAAAATGGAAGCTTGGGATTTAGGGCTTTTAGTTTTTAAGTTGTATTCATTTTATGGGCGAATATGTTCAGCATGGCTTTTTTGTAGCTATTTTATGATGGCTTATCTGCACAATAATCGAATGATTGTTTTGTGTTGGCATATTTGTAACTATTTTGAAAACTGTTGTTTGGTAGTGTGATATTTTTACAGCATAAGCTAGTTAAGTTAGTTAAGTGCAGTGAGTTTAGCGGTTTTTGTACTACAATTAAATATTAACTTTCAAATGAAAAATATTTTGCTAATAATAAATAAAGTAACTACTAACAATGTTATAAGATAAGTAATTTTTTACAATCAAAGATCCGTACATACCCAAATTTTAATAAACTCAGTACAACAAAAGTTAATAGACCATAAACTAATGTTTGATCAAAATTCAACGTTTAATATTGAAGAGCGTCCATTTTTATCTCAACGTTTTTATAAAACATAAAGGTATGTAATAAATGTAATTGTGTTATTAGTGTAGATGCTCTAATGGATAACATCAATTACAACCAAACCAAGTTTTAATACAATCAATACTTGTAAAGTTTAAAATTATAATTTGTACAAGTAACTTGAGTAGTAATAACTACAACCCTATTATTGTATTGCACAATGCCCATTTTTCATTCTCCTTCGATTAGCACATGTTCTGTCATTGTTGTTTATTCTCATTTGATCGCCACAGGCCCGCCATTGTTGTTCGTTCTCATCCAATCGCCACATTGCAATAGTGGTGCTTTTAGTACTATTCAGCACAGAGTAATTTTGCCCTCATCATCATTGAGTGGTGTTTTGAGACTGTTCATCTTAGAGTAATATTGTCCTCATCATCGCTGAGTGGACTAGTATAGACTCACAATAACCACTTGTGAAGTTATGACAAAACTCAAACTGTAAGTACCGCTGCCAATACAATAGCACTGCCCCTTTTTGTATTTGTTGTTCTTATCTTAAACTTTATAATCGGTCCAAGATCATTAGGGTAGTATTTGTAACACCCCTACCGCTAATCCAATAATTAACTCCTAACCCGTCTCAATTACCAACCTCAAAGCAGCGGAAATCAAACTACCAACGGTGGGTATTACAATGCCGTTAGTCACCCACGTGACTAACAAGGCCAAATCCGATACAACAATTCAAATACAATATCGGTCTGATGGATTATTATACCAAGTACTCTATACTAACGATACATTCCATTCCTTAACCAAGTCTCAAACAAAATACAAACTTCAATTCCTTATTATACAATTACAACCTCAACTTTGTTCTATACCGAGTATCTACATTTCACAAGTCTGTCGATAACAATTCGGACCCACAATTCAACATTACAAATAAATACAACATTCCTAAACCAACTACCCATGCTTATATAGCAACTCCGTCTTACACTCTCGGACGATGATCGGCTTCCATGTACCTGGAAAATAAAAACAGTGCCCCTAGGGGCTCAGCAAATTGCTGCATATGAAATTCACATACCCCGCATGCTAACGGGGGTACGCCGACTATTTGATCGAGAACATGCGATTCGTTTTAATTCAATCAACATGCAGGGCAACAATACATTATATATGTACATTAGCACAACAATATTCAACATCGAATACAAACACTAACTCACACATCAAAGGGTTAGTTTATTATCCTACACTTAGGCCTTGAGGGTTTCTACCTCACTATGTCTTACTCAATTTCTCATTGTCTTACCCACTCTTTTGGGTTACTCTGACTCAAATTATCTTACTCTCCACCTCAATCAAGTTCTACAATACTCAAGCTCAATTCTCTACTCAAACTCAACTTCTCAAGTCTCTCAAGTTTCAACTCAATTCTCAATACTCAAATTCTCAAATCTCAATCAAATTCTCAATTCAACTTCTCAATCAAATACTCAAATCAAATACTCAAAGTCATCACCCATGACCTCCGGGCAGAGTCATACACAAGACTCACCACCGGGCTTTCAAATACAAACGGAACCATACGCTTAGCTCCTCAAATACTCAAATGTCTGTTTCTCTACTGGACTACTCAAATTCCCAATACTCCTCTCTCAGAGTTATAATGAAATCACATGGATTAGCCTAGAAGTATCTCTCTCGATATCCTCTAATAACATAGGGAATCACCAATGTCTAGTATTCTCAGATTTAAGGATTTCCTCAACGTATTGAATACTCTCATGTTCGGGACATTGTTTATATTAGTCGGATCCTCTCATTGTGGGTCGACTATTTTTCTATGGGGATTTGGTGGTCCCTTATAGTTCTTTAATTCTTTCAAGTTCATGTCTTGAACAATCATCAATCTTCTAAATAGAGGTTCCTTATATACTTCCACTATTAATCGTTTTGTGGATTAAATCAATTTGGTTCTCTAACCGTTATCGGGAGGTTATTAATCTCGTGCACTCTCTCACATTCTAGTGAGTTCATAGGTTTGCATTATCGTTTCTTGGTTCGATAGTTTTCGTGTTTTCACGTTTTCATTAATTCACAACATGGACTCTTTCTACGAGTCACTAAACAAACAAGACTCAACTATGAGTCGAACTACAATACACATTCAACATCCAAGCACCTCATCCACAATCACACATTTCATGAATTATGCAAACTTCAAGTTCAAAAATATAGTCCAACAGGGAACAATACGGTATAAACACAAGAAGCTGCAATCAATCCGATTCGTGCATTTATCTTGTTTAGGTGATAACACAAAGCATACAAGCACACAAATCAGAGTAACACTGTTAGCATACAGGGCATGAGAAAATCATACCTTTCACCACGGATTAACTTTACCGGGTCACCTCATGTTCCTCGGTTTACTCTCGAATCACTGATCATATATCAAGTGGTTCTATTAACATTAAAGCATTACGGTATTTAAATAACTACTACTCCCGTACTTACCCTGTTATCCCGTTAATCTTAGTTTTACTCAAGTGTAATTAAGTTCACAACTTTCTCATTCACTTCTCAGACTTGTTTACACTTCCAAGGACCTTTATAGGTCACCAAACAAGTCCTAAACATCATCTAAAACCATCCCCAATCAATTCTCCATCATTAGGACACCTTAAAACACTTTCTGTTGAATTTTTGCCTTGGTCCGGGTTTGTGTCCGGGGTTACAAACCCGTACCAAACACGGAATTCAGTTTCTGGCAAGTTTTTCATGTGGTCCGGGTTTGTGTCCGGGGTTACAAACCCGGACCACCCCCTGGGATGACATTCTGCCTAATTTTTGATGTGGTCCGCGTTTGTGTACCGATTTCCAAACCCAGACCACCCCTGGAACTGTCAAATTTTACAGTTTGTGAAATCTTTTCAACCCCTAATTCACACCTAATCTCTTTCTAATCATTCTACATGTAATCCAATATATTTTAGCACCTTAATCATGCTCAAAACCTCCTTAAATCATGGATCAAACTTATCACTCAATTCTTACCCAATTTCTACAATTTCACTTCTCACTTTGCACTTATGCACACTAGTGCATTTCCAACTTCTCTTGACGTTCCACAACCTTCTACAACCCTCACCAACTCGTTTTCTGGCCATAACCATTCATCCCTAGCCATTCTCATCTCTATGACCCAAGTCCAATCTTTACTTCCAAGGTTACACACACTAACTCTTTTCTTTAGAAATCCTAAGGTATTCTTATCCCTCCTTGCTACAGATTTTTGCTCTCCCTCTTCCAACTCTTATATCCACTCAAGAGTGTTTAACTATCCCAAATAAACTCCTTACAACACCTAGTTCATTTCCTAGGTTGATCTCATCCATATCCACACCTAGAACACTTATTCCTACTAAAATTTTGCCATAGTTTCCCTATAAACCTAACATTGCCCAAATAATCATTTCACACCTAAATCGATTCAAAAATAACCACATCCCTAGTGGATCCTACCAGCACATAAGTTCAATCCAAATCACCAAACAACAACATAAACATGAATCTCAAATCTCTTGGCTCCAAGGCCTTCAATTCAAACAACAAATCTCAAATTTCTCATCTACCTAATCCAAGCACATTTCCATCCAGTTTTTGGTTCATTCAATTTATTAACCCATCCCAAATTCTATAAACAATAAGAATGTACATTAAGGTAGATTTCTTACCTTAAGCTCATCAAATTTCCTAGTTTAATTCTCCTCTTCTCTTCCCCTTCTCAATTTCGGTCAAGTGGCAATGGAGTTGCCAAACTCCATCCCAACATCCAAGGGACAAAAAATGGATATAATTAAACTTCTAAGCCCTTAAGAAAAATTCTAATTCAATGAAAGGGCTTAAAGCACAAAAGCTAGGTTTTTACCTTTGGAGTTTTAGGAGGGTTTTTAAGCCTTGAATCAAGAAGGGAGTTCCACCACCATTAGAAGGTTGAAACAAAGCTCAACAAAGAGAGAAAAACAAGGCATTACAAAAGGGGAAAAATTGGCTACACCAAGGAATGAACGAAAAGTGAGTTTTTCTTGGATTTTCTTACCTTGGATGAAAAAGGAGACTCCTTAGCTCCATAAAGGCTGATTTTCTCTTCAAATGGGTTATACCCATGGAGATGAACTTCATCCTTTGAAGATTTTGAAAAGAGGGAAATATAGATCTTGATGAGAGGAGCAAGAATATATAATTTGTTTTTGATTTGGAGTTGTGTAGCAACTTGGACAAGTGAAAGCATCAGGGAAGCCATGGATGGAGCTTCAGCTGGCGTGAGGAAGAAGGTGGGAGGGGAAAATCTCCAGGGAGAGAGAGGAGTAATACGGCTGAGAGGGGGAAGAATGAGAGTGAGAGGAGATAGAGTGTGAAAGTACTTTATGTACTTTTTTGCTTTTTCTTTCTTTTTCTTTTCTTTCTAGCTTGTTAAGTGAGTGTGAGGGATGATTTATTTAAAAAAACCGGCCCCATATGTGTACATATAAACTAGAGCATTTTTCCTCTTTTACAAGAAACACTCATTAATTTACCCGGTTTTAGCACTATTCACTAACCGGCCCGTTTTTCAGATTTTTCTTGTTTCTTTAATTTTAATGGTTCTTAAGCTTCCATTATTGTTTAATTATAGTTATTTAGTTGACTATAATTTTTACGGGTCCATTTGACCACTCAAAGTCGTGTTTTCGGGTTTTCTCGAGAAACGTGCGCTAAAGCTTTATTAGCGTTTTTAATTCATTTTATGGATCCGTTTTCTTCGGGAATTGTTCCCGTATATTAATTAGGCACTATTAATCCTTGGAAATCCATCTAAGACCCTTTTCGAGGTCGTATCCCTCCTATGGTCACGTAACACTCATTTTTGTGTTTTTCACTTTTTAAGTGTTTTCTCTTTTCTTTTGGATTTATTTCCTTTACCAAAATTACTTAGGCACTATTAGGCCCTCAAATATCTTATTCGAGTAATTTAATCACCCTAATTAAGTTTGGGGTATTTCAGTATTACAATGGAGGTGGTTGTTACACGTTTAAATAATCTTAACTACACAAGTACTAGGGTTTCATACACTAATCAACAATTTATGGACAATTTTTTTAATCAACATATGATATTTAGTTTCTGATCAATAAGAACTATTTTCAACCAAAAAATTTCCCAAATCCAAAGTGACATAGCTATCGAACAAACGAATGCCCGAATCAAGTAAACAACAATCAAACCAATTCAATTCAAGATTGAACAGCAGTCCATGAGTAGCCAACAAAATTTCCCAAATCCAAACTGGATAACAATCGAACAATTGAGATGCCCGAATCAGATAACACTACTGGAAAAAATGGAATTAGCGACTAACAAATCCATCACAAAACAAGGTTAGCGATAGATTAGTGATGGAAGATGTTCCTCGCAGATCCAAATTTGCGTTAGATGCCGTGTTTCGACGCAAACTAGTGACAAATTAGCGACAAAATGAAGATGAAATATGTCTGTCTTGAATTTGCGACTAATTGTTTATTTTATAATTTCTAATATTTCGGTCGCTAATCCATCTCTATTTTTTTGAATTTTTTAAAATTCATATTTATTTATGATCTTCTCACAACAATTGAAAATAAACATTTTTTTACCAACCCAATTCAAACTAATAATTAAATATTCATACATTTAGTATATCATACAATCAATGTAACCGAGAATCAACATGCATGTTCGATATAACATAAAGTTTCAATGTCATATTACAATAATGTACCTACGTCCATGCTCCCAACCATGTCCATCTCTCAGACGATGTGGCATCATCTGATCACCTGCACCGCTCAGATCTCTAGGGCCACCACCTGGAGCACCATACGACCATGAGAGGGAAACATCTAGAAGATCTGTGCTCAGAACATAACTTGTATCTCGTCGCTACAAAGCTCCTGACAGATTGTGTCCCACTTCTCACCATGAATCTGCTCCCTATAAGTGTAACCCAGCTTCTCAGGCAAATCTAGCTCAATGGTTAACTTCATCACCTCATACATACTCTGATCGTAGCCAGAGGCACGTGAGTTGGTGCCAGTGCTGTGAAATGAGTCATGGAAATATTGTGGTGCTGCCTGACCCTCACCGTAGACCCTCTACTTTTGTTATTTGCCTTTTCAACCTTGTAAAAAATCTAGCTAGAATCAACAGGTGCGGTCTGAGCTGGTGGATCGTCTGGAGTCCCTGACTCTTGAGTGAAGGCATCTATAAGATGTTCATATTCATACTACATAATCACAAAATAAGGATAAGTACTTATGTTATTTATGATTCAATATGAATTAAATGTAATACAAACATTTAAAATGAAGGTATAAAACACTTACAACAATGTCCTTCACCATTGCGCAGACTGGCACACGGTTACCATGCTCATCCTTGCTCGAATGGTTGTGAACGAATAGTGTGTCCGCATCAGGCTCTACACCAGTTTACTGGGTCTAAATACAAAGTGCTTATTAAGATATACAATAAAAAATTTCTAAAAATGTTGACATACCCTCCCCTTATTTTTTACATTTTCCCACATGTACAACAGATCCAGAAATCGCAGGTAGACAACAACAATAAGAATTCACACTTCACATTCACATACACAGTCACATCTATATTCATGCCAGAGTCACACACACACTTTACTATCAAACAATAACTTTCTCAATATCATATGTCTAAGCATGTCTTTAAGTAAATGCAAAATAAATGAACCGAGAGACTTAACAACGTCTTCTTATGCTCCTTCATTGAGTGTGATCCGCAAGCATGAGTAGAGATACCGCCACCTCGTATGCCCACTCCTTATGTTTTTAGAGTTGGTATGGCTTTCTGGCATTTTACTTTATACTCCTCGGCCCCTATTGTCTCTACCACTCCTCCTAGACGCCATCTTTGACTTTCCTCTTTGTTTTACCTAACTTCATTTTGTACAATTTGCCAGAATACCTTTGTCTACCATTCTCGTAAAACATCTCGTACATCTATGTCTCAAATCGAGGATCCCAACGAAAGCGTTTCTGCATACATTGAGTTTAAGTGCAAAAAAAATGAAAAACAAGAAACATAAACAAATTGGTTAAATATTCAGAGTTATATACCTTGAATTGCTCAATATAAAATCGATGGCCATCTGAACCTTGTGCCTCCTGGGTCTGACCATGGGCAAACCATCATGTCTTAAAACACGGAAGTAGTGCATGAGTAACTACCTTAATAGGCTCAATATCCCTATAATTTGAAGAAAATGTCACATAACTAACATATGCTTGATAAATAAACTTAATTTAAAATATATGAAGTTGTACAATCACAAAAGTGTACTTACTTGCCATCAATGTTGATGAATGTGCGAGGATCAACATCGCCAGTATCTTGCAACGCTCCTGTGCAATGCGGTGTGCCTTGAAGCAGTATCAGCTGGTGTGTTAACCAGTGTCTCAACAGGTGTATCAGCACGTGGAGAGTAGTGCTCACTAATGGCTAAGAAGTAGGGACTAGAGTGGACCCCAGATGATCATGAGGATGGGTCTCAAAGTACGGGGTCCCTATTGGTGCTCGTCCTGAAATAGTGTGAGAACGACTAAGTTGTGGAGCACCGGACTGAGACCACTCACCTAATCCTACATCATATGCAGCTTGTTGAGAATCTCTCGCTGTAGAAGAACTACCCATACCAAGCTTTCTAACGAATGACCACACATATTTAAAAAACCTTTACCACCTGTCACTGCTGTGAACATAAAGAAAACATATATATATTTAATATGTAACCAAATTATGTTACTATTTGTCATCTACTTAACAATTAAGCAACACAATAATTATATGTTCTCATACATCATAGTATTTATCTAGTGTCAATTTATTCATTGTTGTTGTCATCTGGTATGTCCCCTAAAATGAATGTTTTATCGTAATTAACTAAGGGTGATGATGAGTGAATAAATGAGCATGTTTTAGAGGTATATTCATGTGCTTTATCAATGTTTTATCAACACTTTTCATGCTCATTTCTTCACTCTAGCTAGTTTTCCTCTAGTTTTGTGTTTTATCTGTGTTTTACCCAACTATTGTTGAAACAGGTGGAGCTAGAAATAAAGTAGACGAAAAGACAAACGTGTGGGCACAAAGATTCAAAATCGGAGCTATAACGAAGAAGATAGAGTATTTGTTTTGCTTCTGGTCCGGACCTCCCCAGGCGGACCGCCCTTGTGGGGCGGTCGGGTCAATTTCGTTCGCATATTTTCACCTCTAGTCCGGACCGCCCTAGGCCGACCGCCCCTGTGGGGTGGTCCGAATGGAAATTTTCCCAGATTTTAAATTTTAAAAGTAGAAGAAGGAGGAGAGAGATGTAGGCTACCCAGAAAGAAAAAATGACAGGAAAGAATAGAAAAGAAGGGAAAGAAAAGAAGAAGAAGAGAAAGAAGAAGGAGAGAAGAAGAGCTCCACCTCCATTGAAGCTCCACTCTTCATCCATGGCTATTTATCTCCCTTATCTCATTTCTATCTCTATCATGCTTGAGTAGTCTCCATGTAGCTAGGGATTGTGATTTTGCCCCAAAATCCCCAAAACTCCATTATTGAACTTTAAACTTGTGTTTTTGCTTTATTTTGGCCTTTTGAGCTTAATGAAGATGATTCTAGGGTATTTATGATTGTTGAACTTGTCACTCATGATTTGGGGATTTGTTAAGGGTTTTGCTCAATTTGCCATCTATGTGTTAAATTAGTTGGTTTGGCCTACCGATTAGTTTAGCATTATTGTGGGATTCTATCAAAATGTGATTCTGAGATAGAAACCTAAATCGTTGGGGACTAGAACAGTGTACTCTAATTCAATGATTTTGAGATTAGACTACATTGCAACTTTGGGCTAACTTGAGCTTAGTGATGTTGATTGACCCAGGACTTAGCTGATTGAGAAGTTTCGGTTAAATTGGTTAGGATTAGTAGGCCTAGATTAGGTTGCTAATTAATTAAGATTTCTCGTTTTTTATCAATGAGTTCGAGGTTCAAAAATCGGTAGTAAAAGGAGGACGGGTGCAAATATCCATCCCGGGCTACGCTTATCTTAGATTAGTTAGTTTAGTGTTTGTTGCTTTTTCTTTATTTCTCCAGTTACAAACCAAAACCCCCAATTTACATTTATGCACTTTTGTTTATACTCTTGCACAAATACTAAGCCTATAATTAACTAGATAGTTATTAAGTCCTTGTGGATACGACCTTGTTGTACTACAATGATTGGGTTCACTGCCCATAGTTAGCAAGATAGTTTCAATACTATTTTGCTCAACAAGTGATAACACCACTTGATCTACGGTTTCATCTAATAGTGGTTGAACCTCTTCCTTGGTAGTTGAAGAGTCTGGTAGGTCCAAACCACTACTTGCTTTCACCTTTCACACCACCCACCAATCTTTGCTATCTCTCTTCTTTGATGAATATGGGTCATAATACACCTGAATAACTTGAAAAGCTAGCACAAATGGCTCATTCTTGTCAAAATTCCTCATATGATTAATGCCAACCAGCTTACATCGATGATGTATTTGTACTCCTCGTTTTTCCGGATCAAATCAGTGACAATTAAACATTACAATTTTCTTGATCGACAATGCGGGATACTCAAATTCAATAATCTTCTTCAATACCCCATAATAATCATACTCCGAATCACCACAATTTGTCCTTGAAATGCAAACACCACATGTTGTATGTTGTACGATCTAGTTAATAAGATTCCGTGTGAAATTTGTACCTATTTATATAGAAGCCCGGGTAGAAGACTACCATGTTCAACGAACCTTGTGCCAAACTACGAACAAATGCTTTCGGTGTGGAAACAACATTGACTGTAGCATAAAAAGTTAGTATCAATATACAAAGTTATGTATATAATTACGTAGTCAATGTGTACATAGACACTTGCATATGAACGAAACCAAAGTAGAAAATCTTTTCCATCTTAAGGATTATAGTCTCCTCATTTAGTGTTGGTTCTGCTTACCGTAGTTGATGCTCGTATATTCTACCACATATACGCATTCAAGTGTCAACATAATGACAAATTTTAATGAAACCAATGAATAAAGTTAAAAATAAGTTTCTTACACAAAGTAAGACTTCATTTTTACACAGTTTCGAAGAACGTAAGACAGAGCAACATCTAACTCATGGCTTGTCGACACTCTTCTAGTTCCTTTGCCAATTGGTTTACACAACATTTTGAAAATAAACAATCTTTCTGGGTTGTCATCAACGTCACATTCACCTCATTTCCACCAAGCTTGTATGGGTACATTCGTCACCAATGAAGTAAAACTTTGTGAATTTGATGATCTATTTTAGAAGGCATTCATAACGAATCGATCCCTCAACCTTGTTGTTATTTATGATGAACCTTTTTAGTTTCCCTAAGTACCTATAATATATGTGTATCAATTGATTACATCAATTATTAGCATATTACACTTTCAATAAAATGTATCTTACTTCAGCTTATATAGAATGTACATCTCAAACAGGTGCATCCATCTATACTGCACTAGACCATATAAACTCTCTTCAAATGCAATATGGATGAGGAGATGTTCCATTGAGTAAAAAAAGCTCGATGGAAAATAAATTTCTAACTTGCAGATAATTTATGGAATTTGACCATTCAGCCTTTTCATATTGGCCTCTAAAAGCGACGTGGATGTCAACTCCTTGAAAAATAGGCATTACTCAGTAACTGGCTCCCAAACCTTTCGATTAAGAATATGTTGAAAAGCTAAGGGCATCAACCTTTGCAAGAAAACATGGCAACCCTGACTTTTTCATCCCAAACATTTTCTTGTTAGCCATGTCATGCACCTCCCGATGTTAGATGCAAATCCATCAGGGAAATTCAAATATTTTGCCCATTCACACTAGATCAAATACTTTCTCTATCCATGACATATTTTACATTTGGAAATGTGTTTGAAGTCAAATTTGGTGCCAACTCTGGTTGGTGGCAATAATCGTTCAACTCTTGGCGTGAATTAGATGTGTCCTTTGTCTGGTCTTTACATTAAGGATTGTGTTGAATATGTTGTCAAACACATTTTCTTACTGTGTATCACATCTAGAATATGTATGATAAAAAAATATCTCCAAGAAGGTAGATCCCATAATATGATTCTATTGCTCCAACCACATGTTTTAGCAATTTAAGCATTTACTTCAGCCGAAAGAACCTCAGTGACCTTCATTAAACCCGTCCGGTCTAGCTTTGTTAGCATTTCATCCCCAGTTTTAAAGGGTAGGGCAACCTTGGTCTTTCTAAGCCCTTTCCGAAATGATTTTTTATCACCACAAAACTTGTGATCTGGAGGAAAAAACTTTTTGGAGTTGTCATACCAAAACTGCTTCTTGCTCCAACGCAATGTAAATGCGTCACTATCTTCCATGCAATGGGGGCATGCTAGTCGACCAACAGTTCTCCAGCCTAATAACATCATGTAAGCTGGAAAGTCATTTATAATCCACAACAATGTAGCTCACATTTGAAAGTTTATCTTCTTTGAGAAATCATACATTGAGACTCCAACTTATAGCTCTTGTAACTTAGCATGAAAGGTTGCAAAAAGACATTAATCTTTCCTTTAGGATTTTTAAGGCCCAGGAACCAGAACTATAAGAAGGAAGAACCTGTGTTTCATACACATCCTAGGCATAAATTGTAAGGTGTAAGAACAATTGGCCAGCAAAAGTATTGTATTCCAGAAGCTATAGATGGTTGAAAACCATCAGTACATAACTCAAGTCTGACATTTCTAGATTCCGAAGCAAAATTAGTATGAACTCGGTAAAAGTGCTTCCACACTTTGAGTCTGATGGATGACACGTGTTGTCATCTTCCATCTTGTGTTTGACGTGCCATCTCATATCTGTAGCCATTGCAAAAGAAGCATAAAGCCTTTTTAGCCTTGGAATGAGGGGGAATACTGCATTTTCTTACACGGTATTTTACTTTTCCTCCTTTTTGCTCCCTCTTTGACGGGCTTGTATCTGGGGCTAGTACAAAACTTACAAACATACAGATCTTTGTCTTATCTCTAAAAAATCACACAATGATCTGAACAACAATCAGTTTCTTCACAGGATAACCCTAGTCCACATATGATTTTTTTTGCTTCAAAAAATTTGTTTGGGATGTCAATGATCTCAGGCCAAAGATCGTGGTAGGTTTTGCAGAATCAGTCAATCAATGCTTGAGGTTCTTGGTAGTCTTTTTTAATGGACATCAATTCAGTGATGATAGATAACATGCTAGGAGTGCCATTGAATAACTTTCCTCTAGTAGATTCCATTAGCTCGAAAAAGTTTTAGCTTCAAGATTGGGAGTATCCTCTACTTCCTCTTCAACCTCCAGCATAAAATTAAATGTATCCCTGAAATACCCCTAAATTAATTTAGGGGATTGCTTTTATTAAACCATAAATAACACTATTAATTATTAAATTATTGTATGGAATTATGAATAATAAATTATTATATCCTTATATGGAATTATGAAAATTAAATCATGGGATTTCTTATACTATTAAATATTGGATTACTATATATTATTATATAGTATTATAAATTTAATAATAAGATTTATAAGTCAATAAATCTTGGAAATATTTCTAAACACTCCAAGTATATTATAAAGATTTTAGAAAGAGTTGGAACATTAATTTGAATCATAAAAGTCAATATAAAATCATGGAAACCATAAAGCTTATTAAGCCTTGCTAGGGTTGACTTTTTGAGAATGGTCAAACCAGCCCATGAAACCTATACCAATAAAAAGGTTATGGAAAACCAAGAAGATTGATAAAAAGAACGTCAAAAACGGATCATCCTAGCCAAAGTTATGATAAAATGAAGTTTAGAGCCAAAATTTTGAAGGCTGCTGATGTGGCAAGGGCCTGCTGACTCAGCCACGACCACCTCGGGGAATGTGCCACGCCAGAGCGCCAGAACCCCCACTATTTCGGCTAACTCTTCTCAGCCACCATCAGTTATTGCCTCATTTTCAGACGTCATTATCTCAGCCATCCTGGGGTATTTTTGCATGTCGTTTCTTTCATTCTCTTCTCCTTAATCTCCTCTTTGCAACCATTACTCATACATGACCTAACTCTTTCTAAATCCGCCGCAAACTTGATCTGAAGTTGCCTCCTCGAACACTTGCAACCCAGATTTCCAGAAAAACCGAATCGGTAAGGTAACTTCTTCGAGTCGTATCTCCTTCATCTCTCCATGAAAATTAGATTTCTATAGCTCATTTTGTAGATCTCTAATCCCTCTACAAACTTTCTTTTTTATGTCCAAGGCTGATTCTGAATCGAGTAGAAGTTAAAGGCGTCTAAACTTCGCTAGTCGATCACGGTGGATTTCCTGCCTAGATCTTTTCCAGAAATCGATAGGTAAACCCAGATCTTGTGATCTGTAAGTTTCTCTCTAATCTATCAAATTCAATGATTCTTCCACTAGTGTTTAGAGTTACATTCCTACTTTAAAATGTGGTAGGTTTCGTGGATTGAATCTTTCCCAGTTGGCGCAAGTTGGTCCGTGAAGTAGCCAACTCGAACTGCACATAAAATCATAGAAAACGCAAGGTATAAACTCGTAACTTTCGAATTAAATTTCTTCCTATGTATTCCGTATTAGATCGATATGTTCCTATCAAATTGTAGAGTTACATTTCCTCTTTCGATTAAGCCTAAGAACGTAGCCTAACTCGATCTGTACTGTAAATTATAGATCCGCAAACTTCACTACCCAAACTGCCTCGAAGTCCTGTTTTTTTCCGGAAACCCGAATTCGATTTCACTCACCGACGCAATTCTGGTGAGTTTCCGATCAATTCCTCCGATGTTGCTATTCACCTTTACATTTCTGGTCAAACCCACGTATCAATTTCGCTTATTATGCATTGTGTTAGGAGAATTTGTCGAAAAACGATTTGAAACTAACATAAACCCTAAACCGAGTTACCCAGTATCGAATTTCCAGTGCGCTGCACGATAGCTCATAAAATTGGTATCAATAGAATCGCAAGGAAATTTCGGATTCAATGAAACAAAAATCAGTCGATTTGGTTCTGTGAGTTGAGAGAAATCAACGAAATAGTACTCGGCATTCAACTCGGTTTTGCTGAAGAACTCGCGTTTCAGTGGCCGTCTGATCTGGAACTATAGGGACGGACGGCCGAGATTAAAACGCAGAAGTTTTAAATGTTTTAAGTTTTGTAATAATTCCAGAATTAAACCCTAACTTGTCGAATTTATTTAATGACCTTCCCGAATGTATTTTGACTTGAAATTTTAATCATAGATTCCTTATAAAATGTAGTTTATTATGATGTAAATTAATATCGGTTTTGAGTTTTTAAACGTAAGTTATGATTTTTGTAAGTTATGAGTACTATGGAATTATTTGGATAATTTAAAAAGATATTTTTATGAAATAAATTTTTTATAATATGTCTAAAAAGTTATAGTTACTATATATTTAATTTGGGAAATTTTAGACATGAGGAAATAGGTTTAAAAATTGTACTTATAAGGTTTTTCATAAGTTATCTTATAATATAAGGTTTTTAATGTAACAGAAATTAAAGTATAGTTTCTTAATAAGCTTTTTAGGTTGGGAAAATATGAGAAGACTAAATTAACATCTAGTAACAGTAAGTTTATAAATATTTTGGGTATTAACTTTTAAGTGAGGTAAAAATTGTTTACATATATATATACTTATATGAGAGAAATAAAATAGAAACTGATGTTAAATCAAGGAACTAAACTAATTTACATTTTATTTATTATATAATATGGAATTTAACATTCTTAATTAAAACTAAGGAAATATATATATATATATATACGCATATATAAAAGGAATAAAATAGTAACTTAGGTTAAAACAAGGAGTTAAATAAATCAACATTTATATTAACTAAATACTATAGAAGCTAATATTCTAAAATGGAACAAAAGAAATACTTTATAAAACATACATGGAATGCAGATATATGTTGAAGTTAATAGAGATAATTTAAATACAATAAGCTACATAAAGGATGACTTAAATAAATTCTAATACATGTACATGCATATAATATATATATATATATATATATATATATATATATATTAAATAAATAAAGGAAAATACTTTATTTTATAAACCATATATCGGTTGTGGATATGCCTAAAAGTTATTAAATATAATTAAATACAATAAAATTTCTTAAAAATGTTCTGGATAAATCTTAATACATACATATATATATAAATACATTAAAAATAGATGAAGGAAATAACATTCCTTGTGGGAAATATAATAAGAAGAATGTATATATATATATATTAAACTTTAGGATTTTAATCGGTGTGTAATAAAACAGTCAACGATAACTTAAGGGTTTAATTACACAACATAATCGTAACATGGTCTTGGGCTAACCTACTGAGCCCAAGTCTATGAACTCCAAAGCCCACTTAAACAATTCAAAGAGAGTTTGGGCCACTCTCAGGGTTAAACCCTAAATCATTCCAAATTAAAAGAGATGGGCCTAATGGAAGATTTAATTAACGAGATCTAGCCCAGATCCTTAAGAGAGAGTAATTGTAACCATAAACTATAAATCAGTAAGAATAGAAGGTGTTTATTTTATAAGTCCCTTAACTAATCAACACTTGGAACACCTTAATTATAGGTTACTACTGGGGGATCACTCATTCGAGTTAATTACTGTTTCTTCACATACCAGGTACGATTTCTCGTACTTAGATACTTTTGCTAACGGACTTTATGGAAATGTTTTGGGAAAAGCTAACTGAGCTTGAATGGTTTTCAAAAGGAAAGTGTTTGTGTGACTAACTCAGCTTGATGTGACTAACTGAGCCTTCAATGTACAACTTCCTTGGTTATTGGTTTCTTCTATTTGGTTGTTTCATTAGACATTAACTGCCTAGGGTTTACGCTTCTACACTTTGTAGGACTGAGTGTTTTCGTATTGCTCTGGTGTAGTTAATGATCTAGTGGGAATATGAAAAAGGTCAATCTTGGTAAATTCTTCCTTTGACTCTGGATATTGTTTCATCCATGAGCTGAGTCATTTGTTGTGACGTGCGCGCGTCTTCAGTGGTAACAGTGAGGGGCTGTATATCCCCTGTCCTTAAAGGACGTAGTAAACAGTGAGGGGCTGTATATCCCCTGTCCTAAAAGGGCGTACTTGGCGGTGGGGGCCATCTCTCCCAGTTGATTTTATTCCACTCTTGAGTTGTTGGTTCCTGGTTTCTCTCATTCATTCCTAGTCCTTGTGACTACCCGAGTCTTTCTACTCCACACCGGAATTGGATCTAACATAAGCAATGGTTGTTCACTAACTCATGGTGTGGTTTAATTGACTAACTTTACCTTTCTGTTATTTATCACTGTTCCTTATCTTGACAACTTTGACTTGGTGATTTCTGAGTGCCTTGTTCCTCTGTTTTGTTTTAAGTTGTTTGACTACGAGTTATTGCTTATTTAAGAGATATGTTTAAAGGGTTTGTTTTGGAGAATCGTACCAGTTCCATTCCAGGGAACTGCCTTTCCCCTCCCGGGGTGGGCTGCTTGGTTTTATCTTGCAGGTACAAATTATTATACAGGTGGCCACGAAAAGAACGAGTGATTGGGATGGGATTAGGTTTTGTGGAGAGTTAATGTGTTTTATTACTGTTATGTTTTGTTAAGTTTTCTCGAGGTTCAGACCGTGGCTTTTGTAATCTTTTAAGTTGTAATTGGTGAGGTTGGTGCCGGGTGTTTGGAACCCGATGGTCTGTTACGCCTTTAGTATTTTATTTCCGCTATAAATATGTTAAATAGGGGCATTACAATCCCTCAATTCTTCTAGAACCTCACCTACAACATATGCAATCATTTTCTTCATCATTTCAACATGTTGTACCTCAAGTGGCGTTATCTACTCATGGTGAGGTTAGCTTGTATAGGAGTATTATCTTCCCCATGGAATATTCAATCAAAGTAACCGTGCATAAAACCTTTCTATGCTAAATGGACCTTAACAACTTCAGGCTCTAGGAACTGTTTGTTTCTACACTTTTTCATTGCACAGACACTTAATTTTACCATTTTCCATACATTCAGGGTGTTGTAGTGCAAAAGCGACAAACTATTCCATCTTTCTCAGCCATTGGGTATAGATTCTACCTCTCTCGAAGGTTCTCTGATCGTATATCCACATTCTATTGGGTCTCATACTTGGACTAATCAAACACCATTTTAGTTATAGCTAATAAAGTTTTTTTTTTAAAAAAAAATTGACAGTCTCCCCCGTTTTTTACGTGTCCGCTTATTTATAAGCTTCCAACAAGCACGGTTCACCAATTGGTTATCAACAAAACCAAATGGGTTATCAATAAAATATCCAGAATATAATACAATATATCCAACGAGCATACATCAAACAGTTCTACAGTACTATACAATTTATTCATCTTTCATTTTTATTTCTGAATATCACATATAAAGTATCTTTTTGATGAAATTTAACATATACACTTTTACGTATGAAAACAAAGAAATACATATACCACACTTCATCCTTAAATTTATGTATTTACAATTGAAAAATCAGATATATTTAATTTCAGCCCTTTAATTTAATTGTACATTTTGAATCCTAACTAATATTCACCTCTTATATTACCTCCTATGTATAGTCAATTTTGCTATTTATTGTGTTCATCTTCAATTTGTATTTCTCTACTACATATAGCATATCTTTTTGGTTTAATCTAATAAATATAAGTATCAGGCACCAATTCTCTACATTAATTTGTCATTTTGATGTACACAATTTTACAATAAAAACAAAAAATATGCACACACAATAAATCAACAATTTTGTCCAATTTAATTACTTACATACTATTTTATATTAAGCTAGCGCTAGAATTAGTCAAAATGTCAACAAAAATAAAAAATTAAGCTCTACAATTGTGATACATCACCAACCTAACTATTATTACCATTTTACACTTACCTATCGTTGAAGAAAACTGGCAGAGAAAGAAGATGCCTAGTCGTGTCCGCCGGTGGGGAACTCTTGGTGGCCGGAACTAATGAACGGTGGCGGTGACTGGTAGGAATCGTAGAGAGATTGCCGATTTTTGTGTGACAGAGAATAGGGAACTCGAGCCGGGAGGAAAAGCAAGGAAATGAAGAAAAAAAGAGTTTGGCGCATCTTAATTACTATATAGATTAGCATGGACCGTCCGTCACTAATCCATCGTAAAAAGAAAATAAAACGACGGCGTTTTGTTAAGTTGAAAATGAGTCAGGGCGATAGAACAAAAATAAAACGATGTCGTTTCTTTATATTTTAGCGATAGACGTTTTCGTCGCTATTCCATCGCCAATATTTTTTTATTGGGCGAACTGTAAGAAAAGAAAAAAAAATGACTTCGTTTTTGTTAAATTTTGTGATGAACTACTGTTCGTCGCTAAATTCTTTTTATCGGGAGAACTTGCGATGGACACCTGTCCCTTGCTACATTAGCGACGAACATTCCGTCGCTGGTCGGTCGCTAACACTCGTGCCAAAATCAGAAAATTACGCACCATCTTCCCCGTCCCTATTCTGGCACCAATCCGTCGAAAGACTGTCGCAATTGTCGAACGTGTCATCCGTTGCCAGTGTGTCGCAAGTCCATCGCTATTTGCAATGGAATATATAGTCTATCGCTAATTCCAAAGCTAATCAGCTGTTTTCTTTTTGTGTAACAAACAACAGTCGAACCAATTCAATTCTAGATCGAATAACAGTCCACGTGTAGCAAAAAAATACCAAATCCAAATTTGAATAGCAATCGAACAATCGAGATGCCTAAATCAGATAACCAACAACATTCAAATGTTTTCAATTCCAGATCGAACAACAGTCCATGGATAACCAAATAATTTCCCCAAAGTCCAAAATGATATATCAATTGAAAATCGAGATGCCCAAATCAAATTACTAACAAGTTCATATGTTTGTAATTCCATATCAAACAACAGTCCACTAATAGCCAACAAATTTCTCAAATCCAAAGTGACATAGCAGTTTAACAATAGAGAAATTACCTTGGCAAGTTTCCAAATTCGATGAAACGAATTGAAGGGGTGGCACATCAACAAGCCAACAACAACAACCAAGTAGCAAATTTTAGAAAATGAAACACGCATAGAAAGGAAGAAGACAGAAGCAAACTTCACCCAATTTTTTACCCCAAAGCAAGAACATGTCAAGGATCAGAGAAGAAGGTGGAACAGAGAGGAGAAGAAGGTGGAACAAAGAGGAGAATCAGTTCAAGAACAAACCATAACATGCAATAACTACGAGAGGAAGAAGAGAGGCGAACCCACATGCACTGACACAACAACAATGGTAGTTGGAATCGCAATAACTGTGAGAGGGAGAAGAGAGAAAGGAAACCGCATGAGGAAAACGAAGAAGAAAGAATAAAGAACACCGTGGGAAGTGACAAATAGCATAATTGGGGTATAAGTGTGTCTTAAAGCCAAATATGCTCTATCTCAAGAGATAGCGGGAAATATGTCAAAGATTCTATACCAAACAAAAATGCTATCCAAAAATGTAGTCGACTGTGTTTTGGCAACTGCTTGTCCAGTGTATGCTTTCTAGCTAATTTGATTTAGCATTTGTGAGAGACTGATGCTGCAGTTTCATTTTAATTATGAAAAATACTGTTAGGTAGAGTTAGTTATTTGAATTATAATTTTTTTTTTTATAATTATAGGCACATGGCCTAGGGTGCCACAAGGGCAAATCAAACAACACCGACTCACCTTTCTAGTCCCTACCTTACACGGACATTACACAGGAAAATACAGTTGCTTAAAGTTATTTATAATTTATATTTGTACAAATATCCGGGAAAATTCCTCGACAGTACCATCTTTGGAAAAAAATTCCTCGCATCACAGAAAGGTAGAAGACGCCTGATAAATTGTGAAGGCCCATGGTGGGTGTGTTTTTCAGCAAACCAGAAGACACACAGCCTTACGAGCTTCGTAGTTGTATTTGCAAGAAATCGCCAAGAGGAGTGGAGCCTTCTAGCTTGATAAATTGTTTACTGAAAAGAACAACCTGAATGGTGCCTGCACCCAGTGGCGGATCTAGAAATCTAGTTTAGGGGGCTAAAAAAATTTTTAACACCCAAAAATTATTTAGGGGGGCTAAAAAATTTTTTAACACTAATTTTCTTTAAAATTTTATATTATGTTGTATTTTTAAAAATTTTATAAAGAATAATTTAATAAATTTTTAAAATTTTTGGGGCGCCCCTAGCCCCCGTCTGGATCGCCTCTACCTGCACCACACAATCAAACATACCACCAGAAGGAGCCAAGCATCTGGCGCATTCTAGTTTTCTGTGGTACCTACAGGGAAATTGTCGGTATTGTTGAGGAAATTTCCAAAATATATCCGTCATGTTAAAGCTTTTTTGTGATTGGCAATGTTATAGTTAGTAAAAATTGACCTTTTTTAGTGCAGAGACCAATCTTTCATACCGTCTCCGTCCTGAATTGACCGTCTTGTTTATTTTATGACACATTTTAAATTTTAACTTTAATATTAAATATATAAGATAAAATAATTTTAGAATATATAATTTATCATGTAAGGAATGATATATAAAACTTAAATTTTTAAAATTATTTTAGACGGTCAATTCAGGACAGAGGGAGTAGCAGATTGTCCTAATTAGTATACTCTGAGTTTCCAACGACTATTAAAGACTTCAACAACTATGGAATAGTAATAATTTTGGATAATTAAACTATCTCTAAAAATGTAAAATATTTGTGAAATAAATTTGAACTATTCTTTGTATATAATCGATTACAAAATTTAGTTTTATAATTATAAATAATTATAAAATGAAAAATACAAGCGTATAGAAATACTAGAATTACATGACACGATCCAAATGAATATAAAAGGCAAGAAGCTACCATAGCTAACACATGTCCATCCATGAGCAACATGCAACTGCAACTAAAAGATTTTGAATGTGAAGAAGCAGTATAATAAATTGTACAAATGATGTATGGAGAACCAAGTTTAAATCTCTTTTGAACATATAAAGATTGCAGCCCCCATTTTCAAAGAATATATTTATATGAAAAGTAAATCTAGTTTTCTCAAAGCTCAAAATACTATACTTAACTAGAAAATGAGTCAAAGGGAATTTGTACAATAGAAAGGTCTCTATATTATTTTACCTACTAGGAATCTATATATATACTTCTCCGGTTCTTTCCAAGAGCAATATAATCAAAATTTATTAAAGGGGCTAGAGAGCCTCAAAGTTTATTTCAATTTATATTGTTAATTTTGTCATTCCACTTTGCTATTATGTCTTCGAAAAATATGTCAACGTGTTTTGTATTGCGCTTCGAGTAGAGAAAGTGTATTTAGAAGATGGAGCTTGCTCCATATTACAATACGGAGATGGTGCCACATGTCTCTATTTTATTAGAGGGAAATAAAGAAAAAACAAGGAAATACGAGGGAAGTCACGTGGGTAGGAGATAGTAGTAGGTGAGTAGGAGAGAGAAAAATGTTTTTTTTCAAAATGTCATAACTTACAAAATATAAGTGCAAAAATAAAATAAATTATACCATTGTTCATCATTTTTTGTACTCTTCAAAACAAGATGCATCATTGATATGTTTTGATAAATTTTAAATTTTTTGTATGAGCATATTTTTTAAGATTAATTGTGAATCTTAGGTTTAAAAAAAGTGAATTAAAGGTTGTTAAAAAATGTGAATCTCATAAACAGATATTGTTTAACTAAAGTGATTCTGATTGTTTGACTAGTGTGAATCAAAGGTTTAAGAAAAGTGAATCAAAGGTTTTTAAAAAGTGAATCACTAGTTGTTATAAAGTGAATCAAAGTAATAAGAATGAATCTTGTAAGCATAGATTATTTAACTAAAGTGATTAAGAGGTTTAAGAAATGTGAATCAGAGATTTTTATAAAGTAAATCATGAGTTTAAGAAAAGTGAATTAGAGGTTTAAGAAAAGTGATTCTCGTAAATAAAGATTGTTAACTAAAGTGATTCTCGTAAATAAAAATGCGGTTTTTAGAGTGTTTGGGGTAAGATTCATTTTGTTAATGAATATGGTTCATTTTATTATTAAAGAAGATTCATTTTGTTAATGAATATGATTCACTTAAAAAATATATAATATATACTCCTTCTAAAAACATGAAATTTTAAGTTTACCAAAACATATTCACGATACATCTTGTTTTGAAGAGCACGAAAAATGATGAACAATGATATAATTTTTTTTAATTTTGCATTTATAGTTTGTAAGTTATAACATTTTGAAAAAAAAAATACAATTTCTCTCTCCTACCCACCTACCCCTCCCCCGTACGTGTGACTTTTTTTTCCTTTATTTCCCTCCAATAAAGTGGTGATATGTGAACAGTCTCCATATTCTAATATGGTACCAGCTCCATGTGGAGAAAATATCAAGAGAAACAACTTGCATTATGTACCAAAATGTATGGTTAGATATAACAGTAACAAGCTTTAAGAGGGATGCAGATGGTCTAATATGGTACACGTGATTGAGTACTAAATCTTCCCATAAATTTGGTCAAGAGAACATTCTTCCTGACAAAATAACCCAAATTAATTACTCATATTACATACCATATTACATACCATATTCATAAATTTAACTTATCTTCTTCAAGCGTGCATTGACGTCCTCAAAACTCCAATCCCTTCTCATGCCACCACTCCTCACCAGCTTGGGCTCAAAACTAGGAGAACATGGGAGATCACCTGTCTCATCCATATCAATGGCTCCTACGCTCTCCGTCCTACGATTAACATTTTCTGTAATCTTCCCTAGGATCGAAGACCTATTGGTCTTCTCTCGGCGTGGTGGTCGGACTAGATTCCCGGACCAACTCCGGTCCGTTACTCTGCACATCCCACAAAATTGTCGCTCATTGTTGACCGAACGGATAGCAACATCGGAGTTCATATTTGGAACCGTGTTAGGGCTCATGTAATCCATTTTATATGATCAACCTATTGTATACAAATACAAGTGCGAGAATATAAAGTACTTTCGTCGGAGATGAGTTGGTTGAATAATTGTTGGGAGCTAAAGAATAGGCCGAGGCCGCTCCCAGGGTTTAAATTTACATGAGGCGTTGGAAATTAAGCTTGCATTGGTGGGTGGCTGCGGTGACTATTATGTGAGAGAGATGGGTGAATGGGGACGGAAGGGAGAAAGAAGCAGACGAATTAATAATTAAGGAAAGAGAAAACCATGTTTGGCATTTTCCCTTTTTGTGGGAGAGAAACATGGTCGACAGGATTGGTGAAGCAAATTAAGCACTTTGGTCATCCGTTTAAAAAGGTGAAATCAATGTTTATTTCAAGGGTTCTGTTTTATTTAGAAATGAAAGAAAAAACGTGTTAAATTAGTTAGATCAATAAGGCGAGATTAGGGTATATTTCAAGAACGTGTACTATGTATGTGTCTTGTTTTATTTTTTCTAGTTATAGTAGATGACCATTATTAGTTGAATTTAAATAAAACAAAGATACAATTATTTAAGTGACATATTGATATAATTTAAAATGGGTTGTTCTTGGGTGAGCGGGTTTGACAAACTCCATTTAACTCAAGGTAAATGTGGGAACACTTAACTAATTAATAGTCAAATCATAGTCAATACTAATTATAACTAATTGAGTCGGAACTTGACAGATCATTCAAATACTTAGTCAATTGATAGCATTAAGCTCAAGTTGGATATCGAGCAAGAGAGAATTCAATGTAGTAGTGAGGTTGGTGTTGTTACGAGAGAATGGCTTGAGTCACTTTTAGGGTGAGCAGATATTTCTAATTGTTACATATTGACAGACATGGACTATTGGAAGTACTTTTGGGTCTATTTTACTTATTAACTAACAACCCACTACTTTGAGCTTCTATCCACTAAGTTACAGTGAAATTTATCTCATATGTTGATTCAACTCCCTTGGTCTAGGTTTCCATCTCAGAATCTTATGTTGATAGAAACTCAAATAAATGTCAAACTAATTGCCACTCTAGAATCCATCTCAGAATCTCATCTTAACAAATTCAAAGCAAAACCAACCAGATCCAACATAGGAATCAATGATTGAGCTAAACTCCAAAGCAAATCTAAGAATCATACAGTGATAAGCTAAAGAGTCACAAATGCTCAAAATATACATTCATTGAGAACGAGAACTAAAATAAACCTACAAATAGATTCAAGAATAAACAATGAAGGTTTTAGGGATGTTGGGGAAAAATCATCATCCATGGGTGCAAGGAAACTATTCAATCACTAAAAGAAAAAGGAGTAAAGGAAAAGGAATAACCATGGAAATGGTGAAGGATGTGCTTGGATGAGGTGTAATCTCCTCCTTATGTCTTGTTCCTATTCCAAGACCTCAAAGCTTTTAATTTTTTCTCTTTCTATTGTGGTCGGCTGACCAAAGTTGAGGGAAACTATGCCAGACTAGGATGTGCCGGACGGGGAATGCTGGCTAGGGAAGATCTAGCAGAGAAGGAGAAATAGAATAATCAGGCATGGAGCAGAGCAAGAGAGATAAGGAACGATAGAAGAGAGAGATAGGCAATAGAGAGAGGATGACAAGAAGGAAATAACTTTGTTAATTTATGATCTTAACAATTCCCTAAACTCTAATACATAGGCATTCCTGTAACTTAACTAACGAAAGGATAATATCTAGTAAAATATTTAAAGATAATCTAAAGATAATATTAAAGGTTAATATTTGTATAGATATGCTAACAACCCCAAAATAAGGAAAGTATCAAGGAAATAATATATTAAACAAAATCAGCAAAATAACTAGAACCTTCCTTGAACAGTCACATTCCCTCCCCCGTAAATGTCCTCGTCCTCAAGGAATCGGTTCAAAGTCCTCCCAAGAGGAAACATCAATATAGGCCTTGGCCATGGGACCACCCCTAGGATAGGAGTCACTGACTAACCAGAAAAGTTGCCAATTATTGCAACGATGACCTTGAGTGAAACGCTAGTCACAATTATAACATAGCCCCTTTTCCCAACGGGTAAGGGCCTTTGCTAGTGTGAGTCTTTTGATTGGAGCTCGTGCAGGAACCATGGGTGCCGGACCATGGGTTGGGTGTCAGGTAGCTGACGCATATGTTGTAAGGGCCGAATGGCCGGAGGATTCTGGACCCGAAACCGGGTATTGGCTAGCCGGCGCTAGTGCAGAAGATGCTGAAGTCATAGTCTAGCATGAGGATGCCGTACCCGAAGCCGGCTAATGTCCACCCGACACCAGTGCAGAAGACGTGAAAGCCCTAGTCGGACTGGATGACTGGCTAGAAGGGTGCCATGCCGAAGCCCGGAAGGTTGTAGCCACCAACTTCTCCTCTACTGAACATGAGAGACCTATAGCAATCATCAGGGAAACTGGTCGCATCAGTAAGACCTCACGACTAATGTCATCCCGAAGGCCCAAGATATAATAGTGAAGTGCACTGGTCAAGGACAGATGCAGAACGCGGGATCGAAGTGCTTCAAACTCCTCGGTATACTTGGCAATAGTAGTATTTTGTGTAAGCTTGTAAAGAGATCCTTCCGGACTTTAAAACTCCAACGGTCCAAAATGGTCATGAACGACTCATTTGAATTGATCCCATGATGTAAAAAGGTGATTTTTATGCTTGACAGTGAACCAAGTTAACGCTATGTCGGTCATATACATCGTTATAATGACAAGACATCAGTCATGTTCCACCTGATGATAGGTAAAGAAGTGCTCGATTGGGACGTGTCAGCCATGGACATTCTCCCTAGAAAAGAATGGTATTTCCAACTTCTGAATCATGAATCTTGACAAACGCATTAGATAGACAATACAAGGTTTGTTATCATCAAAACTAAAGGATCCTGTCTTAACATAAATGTTTAATAGATATTGTTGTAGTAGTGTATGTACAAAGTACATAATTGTGCATTATTGCAACTATTTTTTAGGTTGAATCTTGTATATTTGCTACTGGAAACATCCATCTCTTTCTGTTGGAAAATTGTATTCAGTGACAATAATGATATACCAGTGATTATGGAAATTTCGGTGGGTGAAGTATTTGGCAACAGAAAATTCCATAGGTGATGTTTTTAGCAACATAAATTTCCTTCGTAGATTGTCATGACAAATTAATAAAATATGGTGGTTCCACATCTTACCAATAGAAGCATCTGTTACTAAAAGAATTGCCTACAAAAAGTTTCTATAGTAAATGCCTTGTTTGAAACGGAAATTCTATCAGTAAAAGATTTACAGCAACAGAAAATTTTCCGTCGGTGATATTGTTTTCAGCAACAAAATAAGTTTCTCCGACAGAAAACTAATAATGACGCGACTTCTTGCCACGAAATTTTCCGACGGAATATTCTGTCATTGATACCTTTTTCCATCAGAATATTGCATTTCACCTACGGAAATTTCTGTCAATGAAACGACGCTTTTCTTGTAGTGCTTGATCACTCATGCGCTCCAGTCTAGACGAGAGTAATGATCATTTCTTGACTTATAATTTTATTGCTGAATTCATGATACCAAGGGTCAAAGAGAATCTTGCACTATAAGTCAAGACGGTCATTCAACTTATCCGTTCAGAATATAAAAAGAAAATCAGCTACAAAAAGCTTGGTTAGGCCGTGTGGAAGTTATAAGAAGAGTCTATGGTGATTGGGTGCAGTCATATGCTGAATTACCCAGGTATATCCTAAGTATCAAACACTTTATACCTAATTTGTATTTCGACCTAGATTCAACTGTTGTCTTAGAAGATGAAACTCATATCACTTCTATTAGGCGGTTTAAGCGTTGTTTTTGGGCACTTGGGTCTTGCATTACAACTTTCAAATATATGAGACTTCTAGCGCAAATAGATGCTACTCATCTATATGGTAAGTACAAAGGTAAATTATTACTTGTTGTCACTCAAGATGGTAACAACAAGATAATTCCAATGAGCTTTGGCCTCGTTGCTTGAGAGTCAAGAGATGACTGAACATATTTTCTTGATCATGTTTGCAACATAGTTATTGGAGCTAGGAATGATATGGCAGTGATAATAGATCATACTGGAGCTAATCTCAATCATGAGGGATGATCTGTATTAGCTTCCTCCTTATTCCCAACATTTCTTGTGTATCCCTTATATTGCTTCAAGCTTCAAGACAAAATTTGGAAACAAGGAGTGGAAGAAGTACCTAATCAACACAGGTAACAATTAGATTTGTAATTAGTCGTCTTTTTTTATAGAGGGTAGGTATCTTATTTGATGATATTTGTAACATCCCTCCTCGTAAATTCACCATAAATACAAATTTAGTATGACATTTCCAATTCTTAATACAATAGTACAGCAGAAGATTACAACCGAACACTTATTCGGGTGTTACCGCCATCACTCACCCATGTGAGTAATAAAGCGTACAAATCCACAACACAACCAACCACTGTGATGATAGAGATAGAAACCATATACATAACCGTCTTCCATAATCAAGTCATACAAGTGAGCAATCTAAGTACTTCCAAAGCTTACAACCCTAATGTTTACATAATACAATTCCAAATGTACAATAATGAAATAAACACTAAATACCCAGCGTCCCGCTCTCTGGCTTCAATCTCGATCGAGGACTTGTAATATGTTGTCGTATAGGCTCAGCAAATGCTGAATATGCTACTATATGATCCTAATGGACCTTTAAACTCCTCAGACTAATTAGCCCAATTGTTAACATGCAATTCCAATTTCATGTTGTTCCGTTTACATATTAATAAACTATAAATGCGATATTAAAACAACCAACAATCTATCAAATAACCACATAAAATATTTCATAAACCAATGAACATATAATCAAACAAGGCATAAGAAAACACAATAATGGTACGGGAGTTGTTCTCTTTTGAATAGATTCCGTCATTCGGCGTTGAAGGCCCCTTTCATGGTTAAGAGTGCTTCTTACGTTTCTTCTTATCTTTTAATCATCTTTCACTTCTATCTTGATAAGCATCATGTTAGGACAACCCGCTTATATACTTCGTCTTTTAGAGCAGTAGCTCTTGTGCACCAACAGCAGTGCCCTCTGACCAGGGGTCCGTAGAGTCCTGGATTTCCTCATTGCCTTTGTGAAGGCGTCCTAAGGGTTGTAGCCATGCACCAACAGCAATGCCCTCTGACCAACGATCATATCTGGCTCGTTGGAATTTCCATGTCGAGTGGATCCGACTCGGTCATCCTCTCTTCGGTGTTCAACCATGTAGCCCGTGACTACCCTGGATTTTTCCTTGTCTTTAATTATTTACACCTCATGTTTAGGCTCGTAACATTTACCTAATATCTACTCTTAGGTTAAGTTCTCAATGTGATTGCCTTTTAGGTCTTAACATTCACCTAGAAGTCATCTAGGTTATTTCCATGTACAAGTATATCTAATCTCTAGAATGGTATTACCGATTCCCTGGCTAAGTCCTTTTACTTAGGTTAATTAAGGATAATACAATCGATGTCGTTGATCATTTATATGTGATTTTTTCCTTTCTCTGATCCATATCTCAATTTGAGTTTATACATTGAGATTGCCTTAGTTTGAAATTTGTCGCTCACAGTTAATATCACAGAATAACAGGCAATTAAATTCACATGCATATAACATATAACACACATATCCATCTTATCAAACATTCACACAAATATATCCGAATCTGAGGAAGCCCTCAGGGACAATCGGACCATACAATAACATATCATTCACCGTTGAACAATGCTAGTGTGATGTATCACACTTGTTTACTACTCTGGTATAACTCGTAGCTCCTACCTCGTATCTCTAGAACATATTGCTAAGTATTAATTTATTGTCGTTCAATTTACTCGATATCCCATATAGCCACTAATCCCCTCGGTATTACCCCGTGATTAACCCATAGTCGGTTATCGTTATAACTCGGGTTTTCAAGTATATATTCGGGATTAGTTTAAACTATACTTTATTTATGTTAAAGATAACATGTGGTGTTAGTTTATTATGCATGGTGTTTAACTCACATAACATCCCATTTAATCATAGGTCATCACCCTTATATATATGGTGATCAGTTACAACCTTATCAATTTAATTACAAATTCATCCCCAAAAATTCAAGTAAATTACCAACAGCCCCTGGACTATTTCTAATATCATTTCCACCCCCAACTTTCAGAATTTACACTTTAACCCCATTATTTTTGTAAATCTTACATTTAAATTCTAAACTTTATTTAAATTCCTAATTTAATTTTTTCTCTCATCCAACTTGATCAACACTCCCAATATGGTCAGGTCAACACTCCCAATACGGTCAAGGTTGACCACCTAACACCGTCTTGACCCATATTTTTCCATAATTATAGATTGGATCCCAAATTTTCCTAGAATTTTCATTTAGGCCCTTAACTTTACAAAAACTTATATTTTTCATCTAAACTCCCAATAAAGCCTAATTTTTGGCCATGTACTATTTTAACACCCTAAATTTACTTTATTTACACTTAACCACCTACACTTTACCCCTTTTGTTCACTATAACATTACTTAAGTTTATAATTACTTTTCAAACTTAATTTCAACCGTAAACTTAATCCAATTTCCACCAAGTTTGTAGGTAGCTTATCCTTAATATTTTTAGGTGGTCTAAATTTACCAAACATCCCTTTATCATCAGATTTCCTCACCAAATTTTATACTAACCAAATACATAACTTTTAAAGCATAAAATCCTTAAATTAAACATTAAAATGGCCTAAACACATGGTTTTATTACAACTTTCAAATATAACACTTAAATGACATAAAATACGTATAATAACAGTACAGGTCATGACTTTTTAAGTTTATACCCAGAAACTTTTATAATTTGCATTTTAACCCCTTTCATTTATTTTTATGACATTATAAATCGTTATTCACCTAGGTAACTTAGCCAAACATGTTACCATCATTTTTAAGTAGATTTTTAGGTTAAATTAACCCATCTAACCTGTTATGTTCTCGGCTAAATTTTATTATATAACAAAATTTTCTTTAAAGCTTAAAAATGAGTTTTAAGCAAAACTTACCTGTTTAAGGCTTCAAAAACCTCTTTAATCTCCTTATGTTTTCGACACTACACTAATAATAGGCTTAGGTCAGGTTTTAGCACTAAACACAAGTTTAAACCATGACTTAAAAGTCATAAGACTTAATTTAGTAACTTACCCTCCAAAGTTGATTTTTATCCACTTGTGTCCACCTTCTTGGCCAAGATCACTTCCATAGTTCACATGGATAATTTCAGTTCAGATTTTTACAGAACAAAAATTAAGTTAGGGTCTTTTAATGAGCGTAACTATAATCTACAGTTTAAAGCATAAAAATGACCTTAAGAAGATTTTTACCTCGTAGCTCAAGTGTTGGTATTTTTGGCACCCATTTTCATACATAACTACGGAAATAGGCAGATTATCAGGCCTTGTAAAGATCTCAAGATGAAAGGAAGTTTAAGGCACTCAAAACCTTAGTTCATGACTTACATTTGGAGGCTTCTTTGAGGTTGTTTTACTTCAAATTTTGGCGAGCCAAAGGGTGTATATGGGGTTCACTTTGTGTGTGAAAAATATTAAGAAAACGGGTGTAAGTAAGGCCACATTTTCAGACATATATGGATCTAAGGAAAAAATGGAAGTTTAGTGCACATTTTTACCTTTGTAGTGTTGAATCTTGTCTAGATCTTTCCCCACCTTCTTGGTACTGATTTTTGAGCTCCAACACTTCATATTTTTGGATGTGAAAGAATGAATGAGTGAGTGGTGTTGTTTGGTGAAGAAAAAGATGATTTTAGGCTTAAAACACATTTCTTTACCTTTGTTTGTTGTTGAACTTGTTGTTCACCCCCCTTATGTATGTTGTCCGGTTTCAGCGCATAAAACATAAGATTTTAAAATTGGAAAGTGAAGGAGAAGAGTGCTTAATTATTTGATGAAGAAATAAGGAGATTTGAGGCGAAAACAAGTAAGATCACTTGTGTTTTTCCATGGAACATCAAATGAAGAAGATGAAGGAGGGAGAGCATGCCATGTTCATCTGGGAGCATGGAGGGAGGACTGAATTTCATGGGTGCAGCATGGGGCAAAGAGCAATGAGTGTGAAAAGAGGGTATAGGTAAGTGTGTGGGTGTAGTTTCCTAGGAAGACTTTTTATGACTTAAAGTACATTTGCTTTTCCAAACTTGCTTTTTGCTTTCTTATTTTCTCTCTTGTAGCTGAGACCTTGCTGTGTGTGTGGATTTAAGTTGTGTTATTTGATTGTAGTGAGTGAAGAATGGTAAGGTATGTCTTAATTTAGGTGTTTGGTGTATTAAGGCTAGGTGTACTTTGTTGTCTTATTTTAATTACTTGCTTTTGATCTCTCTTTTCTTCTCTTTTGAAGCCGGCTACACATCCCTCTTTTTCCTGAAATGTCGGCCCAACACTAGAGGGAATATGGGGTTCTTTTGTAACTTTTGAAACTTGTAATGTTAAGGTGCTACATGTTGTGTCTTTGGACTTATTTGATGTGTTAGGTTGTAATATGTGTTGTTACCTTGTCTTAAGATGTATTCCTTGTGTTTTTAAGTGCTTGGTATACTTTACTATTTATTATAATTATATAAAGTATACTACATAATTTTATCACATGATAGTTATTATTTTTAATTAACATGAGTCCATTTTAATTTTTTAGCGTTGTAAATAGAAATAATAAAATACAATTAAAACATTAATTGATGTTATTAATTGTCTTATATTTTATACATTATTATTTTATAACCATAATTTGAACTGAAACTTACTTCTAAAATATTAATTGTGTTTCTCAAATTTTATTTTAAACTTTTATTATTTATTTTCAGAATATATTTAGTATTGATACTAAATACAAATTAAAAAACATTGGCCCCCTAAATTTGAAATTCTGGTTCCGTCCCTGCTCACACCCAAGCCAAATCAATTATATTTTGTTAGCACCACTATTAGTTTATATTACATGTTTATCCCAAGAGACGTTCACATCTCCATCTAGACTGTGTATGTGTTCCGCTTCAGAGAGAATAATCCGTCTTACATTTTAAATTAATATATATTATGATCACAAATATTTTTATATTTTTCTTACGACTATAAACTCTAGAATACTTATACTCCCTCCGTCCCGCTTTGACTGTCTCATTTACTATTTGGATATGTCGTTTGACTTCAATATTTAACATATAAGATAACATAATTTTATAAATCTAAGTTTTACAATAGAAAGCTTATATGAAAAACTATAAGTTGTAGAAATTTATTTGATAAATTTATTTTATCTTATATGTTTAATATTGAAGTGGAAAAACGTGTCAAAAAATAAACAGGACACCCAAACTGGGACGGAGGTAGTATATGTGGACTGCGAATTTTAGAAATTTAACTATATTTTTAATAAAACTACCGTGTAAATAAAAAAAACTGACCGTAAACGTGTTTTATAGAATTATGGGTAAAAGTAACGCTGATGGCAACTGAGGTGGGATAACACCCGCTTCCGCCGATTTTTCCATACACGATCACCTAAAACACTATAAACATGGTGTAAAATATAATCAAAAATGCAAGACCCACTGTATTGGAGACCACAAAATTTGTAATCATAGAGACAGCCTGCTTCTCAATTTAATTCTTATAGATCCTGAGCAGAAACGATTAAAGGCTGCGGGGCTCTATTTGTCGAGGAATTGACTCGACTCAGCAAATAGTATCGCTGGGCCACAATCACCTGCTGCTCTGCTTTTTTGATTCCGTGTGAGTGAGGTGGTCCCAAAAATCCAAATAATGTTTTGTCTTTATCTCATGCACTATGGAGATGACTAATCTGAAGAACCGCGCAGCAAGAAGCATCTTAATGTTTCATATCAGTACTTAGGCCTCATTCTTTTGCACCAAGTTTATTTGATCAGCTAGTTTATTGTCTCTGTATGTCACACACATCAATTATCATATCAACTATTTTTCTCCTCTACTTTTTTCTAACTTTAAACTGACATTAGCTAGATTATCAGCTATACAAAAGAATGAGACTTAAGTTTTAATCCAACAAGCTGGAGCAATCAGCTAACGAAGAAAAAGCACACGCATATATCATTTCAGATATACAGAATGGTAAGTAATTGGTACGACTAGAATGCACATATCTGTAACAAAAATGCCTGGTGCAGAACCCAACAAAGATATCGGTGCAGTTAATCCCCAGCAAAAACCCAGCCCAGGATGGATCAAAAATCTGTCTAAAACAGACATACTACCCTCATAAAGACACTAGTGAAGAACAAGGCAGAGCAACACTACCCAGAAATGGGAAACTAAATAAACACAACATAACTCGTCATTAAAAGTAGCAAAACCCCAAAGTTCCAGTTATCTGATGTAGACTTGTTTGGTTGCTTCCGTTTATGTCAAGAACGTCATCCACACAATCATGACCAACCAAATCCTGCTGGGCATAAGCAAATCCCACTTGAAAGTGAAAAGACAGAAATATAAGCCAGTGGTTCAAATATCAATTGTAATTTCCTAACGTGAGAAATTATCATCAACGAACCAAAGAAGATCATGGAGAATGACTAAATTAACATGTCATAATGCCAACTGCCTTTCTGTTAATATATATAAAGAGAGAGTGAGACAAAGAGACATCCAGAACTACTCATTCATTGTCATTGCTTCACAAATTTATATATACAATGAAAGATCTACGGACTGTAAAGACCCCTCAGACCTAGGAGATTGCTAAAAAAGCTTCAAATTCCCATTTTTGGTCATGCAAAAACCGTTCATTCATATTGCCACCTATACACAACAATGGGAAAACAGAGATTGTTACCAAGCAAAGCTCTTATTCAGAAGCTTATTCAGCTAGTCTCCTGCATTATCTCTCTGTATCTCTTTGCTAATCAACCGAACTGGGTATCATAACTTTCAAGGAAAAATAAGGACAAACTCCACCTTTACCTGCAATGTATTATACAAAGACTAGGTAGGTTTAAACAAAGTGAACAGCACACCCCTAACTAAACAATTGCCCTCAAAAATCCAGCCTTGAACACCCAGAGAAACTAGCCTTGACATCACCCCGGTCCCTGGTAATAATAATCATAATAATAAGAATGTGCAACATCCCCCCACACTTATTTCACCTCGAACCTGAAACCCTAGCTGCCAGTGTCATCTGAAGATGCTCCTGACTGTAATACCGGTTCCCCATCCTAACTGTTGCCTGCTGGACCATCAAATCATTCACCACAGAGACACTCACATGCGTGACATCTAGCTCCAATTCCATCAATGCCACCATTAGCCTAGCAGCAGGATGATTCCTCTTGCAAGAATTCATCCTGATCATCACATCCCTCCCAATGATCTTCACATCTATGTCTACTTCCATTATCGGGCTCTTCAACTTGCTCTCATAATCTTGCTGTTGTTGCATAGACTGAGAAGAGGAAGCTGATGACGGGAATCTCGATTGATCTCTGCTTACCACCAACTCCTTCTTTAAACCCTCCATGTCACTCATCAACGCTTCCTTCTCCATCTCTGCATTATGAAGCTTTGATTTGAGCTCGTTGATGTAGGAGATAGAATCCCCTAAGAGAGATGCTTTGTCCATCTTTGACACATTGGGGACAACAGCTCTCAAGGCGTAGAATTTCTGGTTCAGCTTCTCCCTCCTCTGTCTTTCTGCTTCCACATGATTCAAGGGCTCCTCCCTCCCATTGGCTGGCTTCCGGCCACGTTTTTTAGGCTTCTTTTCAGGGACGACTACCCTGCCCGAATCAGCCTCTCTAACCACTGAGGCTTCCAAGTCGGAGTGGTCTGAATCGTTGCCACCAGACTTGACTACCATGGAGGATGGCATAACCACACTCGAACTAAAAGACCACATACCTTCTTCCACGCTGGATTTGGCGGCAGGAGACTTCTTCTTGTTCTTGTTGTTGCTTTCTTCCACCCCACCACCAAACATGAGATGATTGGATGACCCATTTAAGGTCTGGTTTTGGCCCCCACTCCCATCTGCAAAGGGAGGAGTTCGCTTGTTCTCACCACTGAAACTAAGCAGCTCCCCAGACTCAGGCTTTATCCCAAACTCTGTGAAATTCATCTCCCTGCTGGTAGGAGAGTGTCCCTGTCCTTGTCTCTGGGGTGGTGGTTGATGTTTCTGTTGTTGGTGGTGCTGACTCTGTTGCTGTTGCTGATTCTGTTGTTGTTGGTATTGATTCTGTTGTTGTTGGTGCTGGTTCTGTTGATGTTGGTACTGATTCTGCTGTTGTTGCTGATGATTCTGATGTTGGTGTTGCTGATTCTGGGCTTTCTCGCTTGAATTCTCTGTCAATCCATTCGAGTTCCGGACTTCCAATTGCACAGGTTTTAACTGCAGTTGATTACTATTACTGGTCGTAGTTGTATTGTTGTTGTCTGCAGAAAAATTGTATCCAGCACCTGGAATCACATGCCCACCAGAACTGTTCAATAACCCACCATCCCTTCCATCCCCACCCACCGGCTCACTGATCCACATCTCAGCAGGATCGGATTCGTCTTGATCCAACTGCGGCGCCGACGAAAGAGGTTGAGATTGTTGTTGCTGTTGCTGTTGTTGCCAGACCAATCCCAAGTTATTACCCAAATTACCATTGCTGATACCACCATCCCCAGATCCGAAATCGAACATAACCCTAGCCCTATTGACGAGATTCTGGCTCTGGTGGATGAGGTCGGTAGAGCCCATCTCAAGCACTCCATTCCTGGTTGGAATGAACACCATGGTCTGAAGACCGAGCGTACAACCTTTTTGTGTCCGCTGGGAGGGGTAGCTCTGGAGTCGATCCGGACCCGACGCCCAAATCAGACTCGACGTCAGGAAGGACTGACCCGGCAGATCCACCCCGAAAGGAAAAGCCTGGGTCATCGAGATGAGGTAAAACCACTCGGTGTCGGTGACATCACCCTCGACAACGCCATCGTTACCGCCAGAGCCAGGGGAAGAAGGGACGCCGGAGATGAGCGAGTTAAGCTGTCGGAGTACGTGCTTCCGGAGCTCCTGCTCGTCTGGATTCATCGGTCTGGAGGAAGAGGCAGCCGTCTTCGTGGAGTCGTCCTTGTAGTATCCGTCGCCCCATCCGAGGAATGGTAGGCCATCTAGGCCGACGTTACACTGCCAGAAGATAGCATAGGTCCAGTGCTCGGTGGCGCTGTCGATTAGGGTTTGGAGGGAGTGGTGAAGATTGTCTTGGGACAACGTCGTCAAGCCCCCATCCACGGTAGGCTCTGGTGTTGGAAGTGGAAAATGGGCATTCGTCGGGGGAGAGGATGTGAAAGTGGGTCCGGCAGCGGAGAAGTTGTTGGGTTGTTGTGAGCGGTTAGATGGAGGAGGCAGAGGAGGGTTCCAGGCGTGTGCGGCCGCGGCGGAAGAGGAGGAGGGTAAGTCGAAGGATGTGAATGCTTCCATTAGAAGCGATGATGAATTATCATCTGACCAGATAGTATGATTGTTCATCGTAACCTAACTAATTTCTTTCCAATAATTTAAAATTTCAAAAAGGCAATCTATCTAATTTTCGTTGAAATCAGTGCGGTTTCATTTCTGGAGTGACTCTGATGGTGAAGAAGGGTTAGCGGACTCATTGGAGCCGCCAATCAGAGCAGAGATGGAAAGGGATACAGATAAAGAGAGAGAGGGGGTACCCAGGTGGAAAGAAGGTGAAGACGGAAAGGAAGAAACACGTGGTAGAGATGAGAGAGAGAGAGGGGGAGAGGCGGCTAGGAATGGTCTGAGAACGGGTGTGAATTGTGTGTTGTAGGTGGAGAGTACGAACAAAAACTATAAAAGAAAGAAAAAGCGGCTGGGGAAGACGACGAGAGGGAGGGACAGTACAGAGAGGGTTTTGATTCGTTGAATTGAATTGGCGATGAATTCTGAGAGATGGGGAAGAACGAGAGAGAGAGAGAGAGGGATGAGGATGAGAAGTTTGGGGGAGATTGAAGCGATATGTGGGAGAAGACTGTGAGGTCTGCTTGCTGAATTCTGCGTAAGATTGGAGTGATTGTTATTCTTCTTTACAGCAAATTATTGATATTATTATTTTTATGATTATGTTGCTTAGTACTTTTCTAGTATTGGCCATCAAAAATATCTATTTTATTGCATAAATGAGGTAACAATAACGTGAATCTCTAAATATATCTTCCAATTTGATTGTAAACGAAACCCATTTATAGATGAGCAGTTACTGTGGCCTTCTTTCCTTTCGAGTGGCTGCCGCTGAAGCGAGGAGAGCCGGCTAGAGTTGCTGATCTCGGGCGACGAATGAGGGTCCTTTTCTCCTCCCCTCTATTCCTCCGGTCCGCTATATAAAATCACATCATCAAATGATTATCTTAAGATCTTAAAATACATTTTTTTTCTTCACTACAATACCTCCTCGTATTGAGGTCCGGTTAAAATATCACTCTATTTTCTCATTATTTCCAAGGTGTACCTTTGTGCAACTTTGTTAGTTGGAAATCTTAATTCTTATGGTGCCAAATCTTCACTTAGCTGCACATTGTCCGCTCCAATAAAAGAATAACTTCTAGGTTGGATTTTACTTCAAAAATTATGGTTGTTTGCTATTTTTGATATAGTGATCATGCGAAAAATGAAATGTATACATTATCACATTTTCTTTTCAAATAAAAGGGAACTTAAACATAGTCAAACTGACCTAGATTACACCAGGGGCGGACCCAGAGATTGAAAATTATGGGGTCACTGACAAATAAAAATTTTTATAGTTATTTTTATGACAGTTGTGGAATCACTAAGACATAAAATATCTACTACTTTATAAAAAACTACATTAAAACTTACTATAATTAATTTTTTTTACAAAAGTCACGTGACCCCTCTTCAGTCCGCCCTGGATTACACCACACATATAGATGTTACACCACAAATTTAGATAATGAAACATAACATGATTTGGATTCTAATGCGGCAAAACAAGAGCAGCAGACTTACTAGAAAACATACTAATCACCATGAAGAATAATGAGAAATTTCATGAAATGCCACTATATTTATAGCTAATTCATGAAATACCTTAAAAAGTCACAAAATGTCATTATATTTTTACAAAAGTCTATAAAATATCACTATAGCCATTGATCAGAACGAAAAAGATAAAAATGTCCCTATTAATTAACAATGTACGTATAAAATTTACAATATACTCATAAGTGTTAAAAAATCATTATAAAAATTAAAATACTATAAATTATAAAAATATTACAAAATATTATAAAAAAATTGAAAAAAATCAAAATATCATATAATATTAAAAAATTAAATATTTTTCTTACGTACTGTTCGATAACTAGCTTTACTCTGCTTTTCCACAAAAAGCAACTTTATTTTTTCAAAAAGCAGCAACATAAAGGTCTGATAAATGCTCAAAATGACCTTTATCATAAATGTTAGTTTTGCTGCTTTTGGGACATTAAGCTGCTTTTGGGATTTTTTGACCCAGTTAAAAATACAAGTTTACCCTTCGTCCTTTTCCAAAATTTACACATATTGCCATTGCCAAGTAAGCAACACACTCTCTTTCCCTTTTCCTTCTACCTCCTTTCTGCTACCGTATAAAACCACCATTACTCTCACCTCATATTGCTTTTTGAACTGCTATCTCGAGTTTTTTTATATACCTATTGTTGATTCCAGAACATTTGAAATCGCATTAGTAAGTATTGTTACTGTTTGTCCTAATTTAATTATTATTCATGGGTGTAGAAAGTAGTACGCATCTGGCTCTCCCTACCGGAGATATATTCTCTTTCTTCCTCTTTCATTGTTGTTGACAGTACCAAAAGCAAAATTCTTTTCGTTTTGGTCGATCCGATAGAATAGAAATTCGATTCTAACCAAGTTGGGTTGGTGTAGTGGTTCAGCACTGCATCCCTTAAACAAGTGGTCGGGAGTTCGATTCCCAGCCCTTGCGAATGGAAAAAATCCCTTGGCCAGCCTCCTACCGCTTAGTGCGCTGACCGTGGGGCGAGGGGATTAGTCACTGTGCCCGACGGTGGATACCCTGGCAATGACCAAAAAAAAGAAATTCGATTCTGGGTCTTCAATCTTGTGTGCGATTGAATTTAATAATCTTTAATGGTATAAGATCTCGTGGGTTCGTTGTTAATGGTGGGTTAGTCTACGCATTTAAAGTCTACTCAGTTAAAATAGTAGTACTGTAGAAGAAGGGTGTTTTGGGTATGTTGCCCGATAAAGCTAGTTTTAAATAGATGTTCCTACCGAACATCCAATTGATGAGACCTAGTTTTTTTTCAAAAAATAAAGGCAGCTTTATCTGGACATTAAGATTAATCTAGTTACCGAACGACACCTTAGACTTTTGTAAAATGATTCAGTACCATAAAAAAATATAGTAGTGCTTAAACACATCATTTATACCAATTTTCAACTAATTTATACTAATAAAGTACTATTAATTTATACCAATTAAGTACCATAATTTATACCAATTAATGCCATAATTTTTTCCATACATTTTTTGAATTATTTTTTCTACCAATTTAAATTATTTTATGTTTTTTGAAAAATTCTGAATATTATTTAAAAATATGATATAATATATTTAGAATAAATCATTCAAATTGGTAGAAAAAAATATAATTTAAAAATGTATGGTATAAATATGATAGTTAATTAATATAAATTTTGATACTGAAATACCCAACATAAATATGGTGATTAAAATATTTTAATATGGTATTTAAGGGCCTAATAGTGCCTAAGTAATTTTGGTAAGGAAAATAAATCCAAAAAATAAAAAGCGCTTAAAAAGCGAAAAACGCTAAATAAGCGTTAAATAACATAGGAGGTATGAGACCCCGGTTAGCGTATCATATGGATTCCTAAGGTTTAATAGACCAAAATAATATATGGGAACAACTCCTGAAGAAAACGGAACCAATAATGTATTAAAACGCTAATAGAGCTTTAGCGCGCGTTTTCGAGAAAACCCGAAAACGTGATTTTAAGTGGTCAAACGAACCCGTAAAAAATTATAAATCACTAAATAACAATAATTAAGCATTAATGGAGGCCTAATAACCAATAAAATTAAAGAAACGAGAAAATTCCGGAAACACAGGCCCGGTTAGTGAATAGTACCAAAACCGGGCAAAATAACGGGCGTTTTCTGTAAAAGACGAAAAACGCTCCAACTAGTAATACATGTGGGAGCCGGTTTTTAATGGGTTAATCAACCCCTCTCTCTCACACACCACAACTAACAATAAGTAAATCAAAAGCTAAAAGTAAAAAGTACAAAAGTAAAAGGGGGACTCTCTCTCCTCACTCACTCATTTCACTCTTCTCTCACCTCCCTCCTTCCTCACCAGCCGATTTCTCCCTCCTCTCTCTGCTGGTTGGCGATTTGAGCTCCCCCAACAACAACAATGGCTTCCCTTCTTCTATTCCCGCTCTACCTCCATGTGAGCTCCAAATGTAAAATAACTACATATTCTTACTCCCCTCATCATCCTCTACACTTCTCTCTTTTCAAAATCTCAAAATGAGAAAGTTCATCACCATGGGTTTTGTGCATTTGAAGAGAAAGTGGTACCAAATTAAAGCTTGGAGTCTCCTCACTCCATTAAGGTAAAAATCTCCATAAAAGATACAAGTTTTCTCCACCTTCTTTTGGTAGCCGATTTTGGCCCTTTGTAATGCCTTATTTTTCTCTCTCTTTTGAGCATCAATTTCACCTTGCAAAGGTGGGGATTCTCCTTCTTGAACCAAGGGCTAAAACCCTCCTAAAACACCCCAAAGGTAAACCCTAGAAAACTTGCTTTAAACATTTATGAACTAGCATTAATTCAAGGGTTAGTATGTTAACTATACTTGTTTTGTGTGCTTTGGGGGATGGGAATGGAGTTTGGCAACTCCATTCCCCATGTGACCGATTTGTGCAAGAAAGAGAGGAGAAAATTGGAAAGGAGAGAAGGAAATAATAAGCTCAAGGTAAGAGCTCCTTCTTAATGCTTAATTTTAATGCATTAGAGTAATGGGAAGGGTGAACAATAAAGAACCTAAACTATTATATTAGTATTGTAGTTTGTGGAAGTTTGAGGATTTATGAACTTGTATTTGGATTGTAGGCCTTAGAGCCAATAAATTGTGTATGTGTATTAGTATGGTGGATTGAGAAAGTAATGATGTATTGTTATTGTAATTGAGGAAGTATTGGTGTATTGAGATTTGTATGTGTACTGGTAGAACCCTTGTGGTTTGGCTAGGATAGGAGTGAATTTGATGAGAAAGGATATGTGTGGATAAGTAAGGAAAGTAAGTGAACTATGGTGAAATTTTAGTAGGGATTGTGCATTAAGAATGACTTGGTGAATGGGAGAACCAAGGTGTGTATTGGTGTTAGTAGAGTACTTAGTAACCATGGAATTGGTTGTGGTATGAGGATATAAGAATGTAAAATCTGTAGCAAATAGCATGTGAAAATGCATTGGAAAAACAAAAGAAAGAGTTAGTGTTTGTAACCTTGAAGATGGAGATTTGACTTGGGTATAGGTTGTGCATATGTCTAGAAATGAATTGGTGTAACACCCTACATCGTACTTCACAACTAATTGAAATCGCAGCGGAAATAAACAACTAAACATTAACTAAACGCTTCGGTGCTACAAACGCCGTCAACCACCCACGTGGTTAACAAGGCAGAATAAATACTAGTGTACCGGTCTGATGATCAGACTCCCGAGCATAGAACTAAAACCATAATACACATCATATACAATACCAAGTATTTAATTACATTTCTTCACTGTAAACTGCCAATATACCGCCACAGTAGTATCAACGGAATCAAAAATAATGCCACGGGAGCACAGGCGCATCCCGGGCTCAACATCCAAAATAACCAAAAGTACATCTGCAGCCTAGAATCTACAGCCACTCTGCTTCCGATCCTCATCCTGCAGTAAAAATATGGAGCACCCGAGGGGGTCAGCAACCCTTGGCTGGTATGGTTAACGCGCAGCCCATCGGCTACCGGATACGCGCAACTAATTGTCATGATGACATGGCATTTATTTTAAACATAACATAACATGGCATAACAACATTATTGCATAGCACAACATCACATACACAGTGGATACTCTTTCCAATCACAAACCAAGAGGGTAAACAACATAAGAAGCCTAGAGAATGGTCACTCTCATGTTAAGCTCGTTACACACACTCATTACCGTTTCGTTTTCGAATGAGTAACTTAAGTCACAGATGGTTCGGATATAGGACCCGAACACACCACACAAACACATGTTCCCACTAAACCGATCATAAGTCAGATAGGTAAGCTTTGGAGGAAGCTAGCGGGAGATCGAACGCCAAATGAAGGGGAACAATCTTAACAACAACATAAGAGGCGAATCGATACAGATATCTACTCTTAAACTTACATGCATGACCGGACAAACGGATTCCTCACTTCCCAGTTAGCACTTGTCAGAAGTTCCACGGTGGAACTTAACAAACAATTCACAACAAGTGGTAAGTCATGTTAGACACACACAAGGGAAATGAGTCACATCATAACATCACAATAATATGAACAACTGTAAACTCATTACATGATTAAGTCTTATAACGTCATAAACACACAGAAAAACAAACAACACACAAGCCGGTGTAAACCGGTAGGCAACAGACTGCAAGAAAACCATACCTTGGTCCTTGCTTCGATTGATTTCCACCGTAGGTCACTCCTATACATGTTTAAGAATGTCGGTTAATTACTTACTTATCTTCAAATTTACTAAATGTTTAACCATGATTATATGACATGTTTAAATGCCCAACTTAACCTTGGTTACCTCCATTATACCCCATAGGGTTAACTACATTTGCCACATTCTTTACTGTTTTTTTTTTAAGTTTTGGTCTGTCCGACCCATCGTCCGACCCACCAACTGGGTCGGACCCTTCCAGTGATTTTCGGGTTTGAAAAACTCTACTTGTCCGACCCATGTCCGACTCAACCATATGGGTCGGACCATTCCAGAACATTTACCGTCCTTTGAACATACACGTCCGACCCATGTCCGACCCAAGTCCTCTGGGTCGGACCGTTCCAGAACCACTTATTGACGTCTAACAGAGGCCGTCCGACCCAAACTTGGGTCGGACCCCTGGGTCGGACGCCACCAGAACATGTCCAAAAATTGTTAAATCTTCACCAAACTTCTCCTAAAGCCTCATAATGTTTTCTAACATCATTTGGTACACTTACACCCTCATACAACATCCATGAAACTCATTTTCTATCTCCTTAAACACTTACTCATTTCATACCAAAATTCCTAACACTTATGATATTTTCTCCTTGGTTTTCTAAGTGGTGTTTCATACCTATGATAACCACTATGCCAATAATGTTTCCTCACCACTACAACATCATCTCCCAAGCATCTTTTCTTCCTAAACAACTCCTTGAACATCTTTACAAGTTTATAGCTTTCCATGCAACAAATCACTTCATCTCTTTTTCACCAACAATACACAAGTCCTAAATACAATCTCACCATGATCTTAAAATGTCCCAAAACATTCTTTTGCATTCTAAATCCTCTAGAACATTGCCTAAGCCCTTTTTACATCTTTAAACACCTTAATGCATGTTTCTTCCACTAGTTGAACACTTAACCATTCTAAACATTTCCTAGCTTACCAAACTCATTTTAAACCCTTAGAACTTCTTGTTTATTACCTAAATTTTGACATGAACTCTCCTAGAACATTACTAAACCAAAACACAATGTTTTCACCATTAAACAACCAAGAACACTAAAATCCATCAAGCACATTCTTATACACAAAACTTCACACATTTAGCACTACATCACAATATAGTGCATAATTTAAATTGCTTGGCACTTATGCCCTTAAATAACATGGCTCTTAGGCCCTTAAGATGCATAAATCATAAACACTGAATTTCCCACATTATATTTGCCTTTGACCTGCAATTACACTCAACAACACATATGCCTTTTACTAAGCCTTTGAGAACATTTTACTAAGTCATTCACCATTGTCTCCTTAGATCATTTTAATAAGCAATATAAGCTCATTTCTCCTAAGACTTTAAACCACATTAGGTTAGCACATTTACCTCTTTTCCTTACAACTTCTTTCTTGTTTCCTTGATTAAAATCGGTAATGATGTTTGGTTTGCTTGTCAACTTCTAAACAATATAATGAGTATTCAAGCTTTAAGCTTCATCTCATTGTAAACCCTAGATTATACATTGTTTTAAAAACATTAAGATAGTTGTATTACCTTAGAACTTAAAGAGAGTTTGAATATATATCGAGAGAGGACTCCACCTAGTCCATGAAAGGTTGGAATGAAGCTAGAACAAAGCAACATAAGGACACCATTAAGAGTGATTTTCGGACAACACAAAAACATGAAGGAAACATCATTTTTCTTTGAGTTTCCTTACCTTGAAGCAAAGGAGAACAATAATATGTGAAAAGATGAGCTCAAGCTCCTCCCATGGAGATTCTTCTTGGCACCAAAATGGAGCTCTTGAGATTTTGAAAGGATAGAATTGAAGAGCTTGATGAGAGGAAGAGAATGGTGGTCTTAGAATTTGATTTGGCAAAATGAGCTAGGAGATACAAGTGGTCAAAGATGGAAAATGATGGTGGTGTTGGTGTTTCTGTAGCAAACCGTGAATGAGAGCAAGAAGAAGATAGAAGAGAGGTTGAAGACGTGTGAAATGGGAGAAATGAGAGAATGAAGATTGGTTTTGCTTTTAGAAGATATTTATACCTTAAAGTAAATAGTAACCATTAGTCATCACTTATTACTTAATAAACTAACATGAGTGGTGACTCATTACCATAAAAACCGGCCCCCTTAATGTTACTAAGGGTATTTTAGTCTTTGTTGGCCAATTTAATTACTTATACAAACATATGTTACAAACTAGCTTATTTTAGTTACTATTCACTAAAACAAGGTACATAGATGTGAAATTTTTGATTTCCCATTGATATAGACTTCCAAATGTGATACTATATAGTACACATGTTAATTAAAGAGTAATGATGGACATTTAGCCATTCAAAACTCATTTACAAGACAATTTTTCAAAAATGTGCTTTAAGACTCCTTAAAGCACATTTTGTGTTTAAACTTGTTTTCAAGCTTGGTTTTCTTTAGTAATTGGTTTAATATGTTCATTAGTATATAAATAAGGTCTTGGTAAGCTCATTAGGTCTTACCCAAGCTTATCCCAATCTTAGAACACATTTTAGCCCTAATTGGCTTTAAGGCAGTTACTTGTGTTTTCTATGGTTTAAATTGTTTACTAATGTTTCTAAGACTCTTTTTAGTCTTAATATACCATATTTAAATGTTTAAACAACATACCAAGGTTTGGGGTATTTCAATCTACCCCCCTTAAAAGAACTTTGTCCTCAAAGTTCACACTTCCCCATATCCTAAATATTAGAACACGGGAATACATATAAACAATATTTCCATAACAACATTAACAATACACTTACATAACATTGGAAACAAGGTCCATACAACATAACATCGGACACAAGGTCCATACAACAACATCAACATCATTCAGACACAACGGTCTGTAACATAACAACATAACATAGACGATGTATTTGAATACACGTCGTACACACATAACCGAAACGGCTCTACCCCCCTTAAAATAGGGGTACGCCCCGTACCCTATACACATAAACACTACGAAGTAAACAATGACGGGTACTTCGCCTTCATCTTATCTTCCAGCTCCCAAGTGGCCTCCTCAACGTCCTGGTTAGACCAGAGAACCTTCACCAGTCTCACAGACTTATGGTGAGTGTCTCGAGTCTTAGTATCCAGAATCCGTACCGGAGTCTCCACTGATCGCATGGTCGGCTCTAAGGTTAGCCTTTCAGGCTGAAGCACATGAGACGGATGAGACATATATTTCTTCAACTGGGACACATGAAATACATCATGTACCTTGCCCAGCTCGGCGGGTAAATCAAGTTTGTAAGCTACCGGGCCGATCCGCTCCGTCACAATATAAGGCCCCACACATTTTGGGCTCAACTTGCCTTTCTGGCCAAAACGAAATACTCCCTTCATGGGGCATACCCTAAGAAATACCTGATCGCCCACGGCGAACTCCAGGTCACGTCTGCGCACATCTGCGTACGACTTCTGTCTATCCTGAGCTGCCTTCATGTTAGCCCGGATCTGGCGAACTTCTGCCTGAACTTGTTCCAGATACTCTGGTCCTATAATGACCGTCTCACTCGACTCATCCCAGCATAATGGCGTGCGGCATGGTCTACCGTACAAAGCCTGGAAGGGAGACATCTTGATCGAAGCATGATAACTGTTGTTGTAACTAAACTCGATCAGATGTAACTTATCAATCCAGCTGGTCTGAAAATCAAGTGCACATGCTCGTAACATATCCTCAAGTGTCTGGATGGTACGCTCACTCTGACCATCTGTCTGTGGGTGGAACGCTGTACTTAGCTTCAGCTCGGTACCAAGCGCTTCCCGTGTGGATTTCCAGTACCTAGAGAGGAATCTGGTATCTCTGTCAGACACAATTGTTTTCGGTACCCCATGATGTCTTACAATCTCTCTGTCGAAGAGTTCTGCTAGTTTTGCCACTTTCCAGGTGTCTTTCATCGGTATGAATCGAGCCACCTTGGTCAGTCGGTCAACAACAACCCAGATCATATTCAGACCTCCCCTTGTAGGCGGAAGCCCTACTACGAAGTCCATAGAAATGTCATGGAACTTCCACTCAGGCACTGGCATTGGCTGTACCATACCACCAGGCCGTCGGTGCTCAAACTTGACCTTCTGGCAAGTGAGACACCTCAATACATAATCAGTAACATCCTTTTTCATGCCAGTCCACCAAAAATAATGTCTCATACTCTTGTACATCTTTGAAGCTCCGGGGTGAATCGAAGTCGTAGAACAATGGGATTCACTCAGTATGCGCTCCTTCAGCTCAGCGCTACTCCTCGGAATACACAGTCGGCCATTCAGCCTAATCAGGTCATCATCGTGGAGTCGGAAGTCATACTTCTGACCCTCGAATGTGCCATCAATAAGCTTCTGCCTGATCTCCAACATATACTGATCCGTCATCTGAGCACTCCGCACCTCTTCAACCAAGCCAGTATGAGAGACCAGCGAATGGAGAGAGTGTGCTCGGTGACTCAAAACGTCAGCTACCACATTTGCCTTACCCTCTTTGTACTGTAGATTAACGTCATAGTCGTTTAGAAACTCAACCCACCTTCTTTGTCTCATGTTCAACTCCTTCTAAGTGAACAAGTACTTTAAACTTTTGTGGTCAGAATAAATTGTCACACTTACTCCATACAAATAATGTCGCCATATCTTCAATGCGAAGACAATGGCACCCAGTTCTAAATCGTGGGTAGGGTAGTTCTCTTCATGCTTCTTCAGCTGTCGGGAGGCGTAAGCTACGACCTTCCCGTGTTGCATCAACACACAACCCATACCTCTGCCTGATGCGTCGCAATAGACCTCAAAACCATCTGGACCGTCTGGTATAGTCAGGACTGGTGCAGATGTCAGAGTGATGAGTGTCTAAATGAGCATGTTTTAGGGGTGTATTTCATATGTTTAATAAACACTTTTCATGCTCATTTCTCCACTCTAGCTTGTTTTCCTCTAGTTTTGTGTTTCATTGGTGTTTTACACATTTATTGTTCAAACAGGAGGAGTAACATAGCTAGGAGTAAAGTAGACGAAGAGAGGAACACGTGGGCGCAAACAGATCCAAAATCGGAGTTAAAATGAAGAAGATACAGTGTTTTGAAGTTAGCCTGACTCCGACCGACCTTAGGACCGACCTTGCAAGGTCGGTCGGGTCGAAATTTTGCCCAAATTCGCGTTTTTGCAAGCTACTGGAATCGACCGACCCTAGGACCGAACTTGCAAGTTCGGTCGGTCGTAAAATTTGCCCAGAAATCAGATTTTAAAAGGAGAAGAGAGGAGAGAGAGGGGGTTCCGCCCCAAAAACAGAGAAAAGAGGCGATTCCAAGGGAGAAAAGAAGAGGAGAGAGAGAAGAAGAAGAAGAGAAGAGAAGGGAGGAGAAGAGAAGAGAAGCTCACCTCCTTCCAAGCTCCATTAATGGCTACTTCTATCCCTTGCTCTTTTATTTTCTCTCCTATGGCTGTGTAGAATCATTTGTAGCTAGGGATTGGGGATTTTGTCCCAAAATCCCTAAACTCCATTGTTGAATCTTGAACTTGTGTTTGTGCTCTATTTTAGTCTTTGAGCTTAATGAAGATGATTATTGAGTGTTTATGACTTCTAAACTTGTTGCTCATGATTTGGGGATTTGTTAAGGGTTTTGCTCAATTTGTCTTCTATGTGTTAAATTGGTTGGTTTGGCCTACCGATTAGTTTAGCATTATTGTGGGATTCTATCAAAATGTTATTCAGAGATAGAAACCTAAACAGTCAGAGACTAAAACGGTGTACTCTGATTTCGATAATTTTGAGATTAGACTATATTGCAACCTTAGTGGAACATGAGCTTAGTGCTATCGATTGACCCGGGGCTTAGCAGAATGAGAAGTCTCGATTAAATTGGTTAGGGTTAGTAGGCCTAGATTAGGTTGCTAATTAATTAAGCGTTCCCGTGGTTTAGCTATGAGTTCGAGGTTCGACAATCGGTAGTAAGGGGAGGACGGGTGCAAATATCCATCCCGGGCTACACCTATCCTAGATAGTTAGTTTAGTGTTTATTGCTTTTCTTTATTTCTCCAATTACAACCCAGAAAACCCAAAACCCCTAATTTACATTTATGCACTTGTGTATATATCCTCTTGCATATTTACTAAGCTTATAATTAGCTAGATAGTTACGAAGTCCCTGTGGATACGACCTTGTTGTACTACAATGATTGGGTTCACTGCCCATAGTTAGCAAGATAGTTTCAACATTATTTTGCCCAACACAGAGCATCCTTGAGACTCTGGAAAGAACTCTCACAGTCGACTGTCCACTCGAATGGTGCATCCTTTTTCATCAAGGAAGTCATCGGCTTCGAGACACTAGAGAAGTCCTTCACAAACCTCCTATAATAACCTGCCAGACCGAGGAAGCTCCTGATATCGGTAACTGTCTTCGGCCTAGGCCAGGTGCGCACTGCATCAATCTTTGCCGGATCAACAACGATCCCGGCCTCAAAATCACATGACCAAGAAAGGATACTTGGTTCAACCAAAACTCACACTTTGAAAACTTAGCATATAACTAATTCTTCCTCAATGTTTGTAACACATTTCTCAGGTGGCTTTCATGCTCACCTCTCGATTTCGAGTACACAAGAATATCATCGATGAAGACTACCACTGACTTGTCCAACTGATCTTGGAACAAGCGGTTCATTAAGTCCATGAACTTCGCTGGTGCATTGGATAAACCAAACGGCATAACCATAAACTCATAATGTCCATACCTTGTTCTGAATGCTGTCTTCTCAATATCACTGTCACGAATAGCAATCTGATGATATCCGGATCGTAGATCTATCTTGGAGAATACTGATGCTCCCCTCAACTGATCAAATAAGTCGTCGATGCGTGGTAAAGGGTAACGGTTCTTCACCGTAACTGCATTCAGTTCTCGATAGTCAATACACAGGCGGAGACTACCGTCCTTCTTCTTCACGAAGAGGACCGGCGCTCCCCATGGTGAAACGCTAGGGCGGATAAACCCCTTGTCGAGTAGGTCTCTCAGCTGCTCCTTGAGCTCTGTCATCTCTGCTGGAGCCATACGATAGGGTGCCTTCGCAATTGGTCTGGTGCTCGGAACCAAATCAATTTCAAACTCAACTTCCCGTGCTGGCGGCATGCCCGGCAGTTCCTTAGGAAATACATCAGGAAACTCCGATACTACCGGCACATCTGGGCTAAACTCTGGATCTCTCTCTATGTCCTGGACATAGCAGAGGTATACATCACTCCCTCGTCGTAGTTCACGACACATAGCCATGACGGAGATGATCTGAGTCGAAGGCTCCTTGGGCCTCTGGCGGTAAGATATTGTAACCCCAGACGGACTCCGAAGAAGCAGACGATGCTCGGCACACAGGATCCTGCCCTTGTACCGCTCCAACCAGTTCATCCCGACAATCACATCAAAACCAAGTCAGTCGAACTCTATCAAGTCGATCGGAAACTCTTCACCTCTCATTCGCATAACAACACCTCGGTGGTAGCGGGTACACCTGATCCGCTCTTTCGACGGGAGAGTGACTAGGAAGTCTGGCATCTTATCACCGTCTAACCCCAGCCTCTTCGCAAAAGATAGCAAAATAAATGTGTGTGAGGCTCCGGAGTCAAACAAGATCGAAGCGTCCACGCCATTGACTGGAAAGGTACCGGTGAGGATTGTGCCGCTCTTGCCGGCTTCTGCCTCATTGCAGACACTCAGTATACCTCCCGTTCCGAGAGCAACCTAATTCATTGGCAAACTAATAAGTATTGGGTAACAACACGGTTGATATACTTCAACAACTCCACTTTATTCATTAACACACTCTTCTTACATTATGTGTTGGTTCACACTGTTGACATGACTAACACATATATAACATCCTTAACATACACTGGTTTAACACATTTCATAATTATACAAGGCCTTAAAACTGCCTGAAAGTCAAATTCAAACGTCCGGGTTTCATGTGTGTGGCATTGATCACTGCCAACGGTGCGGTATTCAGTTTGATCTTCCTGATGCCATGATATAGCATCCTTGATTGCCCACCCATGATTAACACATCTCCTGATTTTAGTACTAACTTCCTTGTGAGATCAGCACGCTTCTGCTCGCCATATATAAACACTGCGGTATCACCAATGGACCAAGACACCACAGGTACTCCCTTACTTAGAGACTCGCGGACTCGTCCTTATCTTGGTGTAACCCTAACCGTCACACTTTTCTGGTAGAAGTTCAATACATAAATCCGCTTTAACACTTGGTATTGAATCTGATTCAACTTTCTAAGCAATTCCCACGGCGTGGTTAACGACCGTAAGGAACTCCTCTGGTATCATCGGTACAGTTGCTCCATCTTCTGCTCGCACTTCTTGATATGTCTTGGTGTAAGGATTCCAGTCCTTACCCATGCACATCATCTTCAATTTCATTCTTGATCCGCTCGGGTATTCGGGGTGTAGAACCCTCCAGGTTTGCTCCAAGTTCATTGCATCGTCTGATATATGGATTGTGCTTCTGGCGTCAGGTATCCATTTAAGAGTATCATACCTGGTCGGATAACCTGACATTGCTCCATTGGAAAGTCGGTGATGTTGATGGTGGTTTCTTCAGGGTTTGGTGTGGGCGGGATTGGATAACATATATTGAAGGTTCCTAGATTTCCAAATTACCTATTTAGGTGACTTTCACACTATACTTTAATTCTTTACTCACATGGTAGTACACTTGGACTCACTAACACACACATGCATGAAATGCGATACGCAATCACTTATTTCACTCAACAGTTTAGGCGGTACCTGGTCTAGTAGAGGGCCCTGGCGCCTCAGACCGGTCCACCACATGCAGGGTGGCCTTGCTAGGTCCCGACCCCTTCCCCTTCTGGGAATCAGTGCTCCTCTGATCTGTGGGTGGCTGGTTAGCCGTCTTCGGGCCATCGATAGTCGCTGTGGCCTTTCCCTTCCACTGCCCCTTGGGCTTGTTGACTCTGCTGTTGGGGTTCCGGTAACACTCATAGTCACGGTGACCCCACTTCTCGTAGTAACGACACTGCACGTCGTTTCCTTTGCAGTCCTTGCCGGGGTGGTCTCCGTTACACCACTTACAGTAGTAGTGGCGCTCCGGTCCAGAACCCGTGCTAGCTGCTATCACAGTACACAATCAATACTTACTTCATAACTTAACAACATACACTTCAACTTGTCACACATGATTAAATAATTATCCTTAGGTGGGTAAGAGCGTAGGGGTTTCGCCGCGTATGCATATGTGAGCTTCAGTGGCTCCTCAGCTGCGGTGGTTTGGGCTTGGCCCTTGTCACCCTGGTGCTGACTCTTCTGGGGCTGGGGATAAGGCTTCTTCTTCTTCTTTCCTCCCCCGTACCACTGCGGACTCTGGCCCTCGTTCGTGGCCCTGCGCTTGTGCGCGTTCTCCTCGTCCCTCAGATGGACGGTAATCTCGACCTTAGCAGCAGCATGATAGCACTCCTGGATTTAGGATGTCAGTCATGCCCCGCAAAACATACTCACAAACTCACATTAATATTCACTTATGGATTACACTTATTCACATCACACTTCATTCAAATTACCTGCAAGGTAGTATACTCAGCTGGCCCCATCCCATAGCGAAGACGGTGGCTGAGACCGTTGTAGAAACGGTTTACCAGCACCCGGTTCGAGTATCCCAGGTCCGGTAACTGGTGGATAAGACCGGTGAATGCAGTGTAGTACTCATCAACCGACATCTTGTCCCCCTGCCTCAGACTATCCAGCTCCAGGCGCTTAGCCTCTTGGACATGCACAGGGTAATACTTGGCTCGCAGCAGAGCCGTGTACTCCCTCCAACCAAACTGAGGATCCGCCATCCGGTCCTCTCTCACAAGCTTCCACCAACTTTGTGCCGATCCCTTCAAGTAGTAAGCGGCAAGACGGACCTTGGCCCCAGCAGGCACATCCAAGGTCTCGTAGGCGGTCTCCAACTCGGAGATGTACGCCTGCAGCTTACGTGGGTCGGTCTCCCCATGAAACGACGGGGGTCTCAAGTCTGCCAATGCCTTGACCCAGTTGGTCTCTCGTGGCGGTGGCGGTGGCGGTGGTGGTTGAACTTCGGGCTGTTGCCCCTGCTGAATTGCAGCTACTAGTTGTGGGACCATTTGGGCTACGGCGGCCGCTACAGCATCGGCCATGGCTTGTGCCGTAGGGTTCTCTCCCTGGTTCCCAGTGTCTCCAATGCCGCCCCCGCGGCCTCGACCTCGTGGTCTACCTGACATCTGAATTCACACGAACATTATTAGCATTGTGCTTACACACTTATCGGTTCCAACGGTTGTAACGTTTTCCCGACAACAAGGTATCTCCACACTTAGTTAGTGGTTAACCTTTCCATATCTGCTCACTTAGGTAACTGTGGTTAGGTTTCCTAACTCGGTATATTCATAAGCTCGGTATTCTAGTCATCAGAGCGATACTTCGCTCTGATACCACTTTTTGTAACACCCCTACATCGTACTTCACAACTAATTGAAATCGCAGCGGAAATAAACAACTAAACATTAACTAAACGCTTTGGTGCTACAACGCCGTCAACCACCCACGTGGTTAACAAGGCAGAATAAATACTAGTGTACCGGTCTGATGATCAGACTCCCAAGCATAGAACTAAAACCATAAATACATCATATACAATACCGAGTATTTAATTACATTTCTTCACTGTAAACTGCCAATATACCGCCACAGTAGTATCAACGGAATCAAAATATAATGCCACGGGAGCACAGGCGCATCCCGGGCTCAACATCCAAAATAACCAAAAGTACATCTGCAGCCTAGAATCTACAGCCACTCTGCTTCCTCGATCCTCATCCTGCAGTAAAAATATGGAGCCCCCGAGGGGGTCAGCAACCCTTGGCTAGTATGGTTAACGCGCAGCCCATCGGCTACCGGGATACGCGCAACTAATTGTCATGATGACATGGCATTTATTTTAAACATAACATAACATAACATATGGCATAGCAACATTATTGCATAGCACAACATCACATACACAGTGGATACTCTTTCCACAATCACAAACCAAGAGGGTTAAACAACATAAGAAGCCTAGAGAATGGTTCACTCTCATGTTAAGCTCGTTACACACACTCATTACCGTTCTGTTATTCGAACGAGTAACTTAAGTCACAAATGGTTCGGATATAGTGACCTGAACACACCACACAAACACATGTTCCCACTAAACCGATCATAAGTCAGAATAGGCAAGCTTTGGAGGAAGCTAGCGGGAGATCGAACGCCAAATGAAGGGGAACAATCTTAACAACATAAGAGTCAAATCTGATACAGGTATCTACTCTTAAACTTACATGCATGACCGGACAACCGGATTCCTCACTTCCCAGTTAGCACTTGTCAGAAGTTCCACGGTGGAACTTAACAAACAATTCACAACAAGTGGTAAGTCATGTTAGACACACACAAGGGAAATGAGTCACATCATAACATCACAATAATATGAACAACTATAAACTCATTACATGATTAAGTCTTATAACGTCATAAACACACAGAAAAACAAACAACACACAAGCCGGTGTAAACCGGTAGGCAACAGACTGCAAGAAAACCATACCTTGGTCCTTGCTTCGATTGATTTCCACCGTAGGTCACTCCTATACATGTTTAAGAATGTCGGTTAATTACTTACTTATCTTAAAATTTACTAAATGTTTAACCATGATTATATGACATGTTTAAATGCCCAACTTAACCTTGGTTACCTCCATTATACCCCCTAGGGTTAACTACATTTGCCACATTCTTTACTGTTTTTTTTTAAGTTTTGGTCTGTCCGACCCACCGTCCGACCCACCAACTGGGTCGGACCCTTCCAGTGATTTTCGGGTTTGAAAAACTCTACTTGTCCGACCCATGTCCGACTCAACCATATGGGTCGGACCATTCCAGAACATTTACCGTCCTTTGAACATACACGTCCGACCCATGTCCGACCCAAGTCCTCTGGGTCGGACCGTTCCAGAACCACTTATTGACGTCTAACAGAGGCCGTCCGACCCAAACTTGGGTCGGACCCCTGGGTCGGACGCCACCAGAACATGTCCAAAAATTGTTAAATCTTCACCAAACTTCTCCTAAAGCCTCATAATGTTTTCTAACATCATTTGGTACACTTACACCCTCATACAACATCCATGAAACTCATTTTCTATCTCCTTAAACACTTACTCATTTCATACCAAAATTCCTAACACTTATGATATTTTCTCCTTGGTTTTCTAAGTGGTGTTTCATACCTATGATAACCACTATGCCAATAATGTTTCCTCACCACTACAACATCATCTCCCAAGCATCTTTTCTTCCTAAACAACTCCTTGAACATCTTTACAAGTTTATAGCTTTCCATGCAACAAATCACTTCATCTCTTTTTCACCAACAATACACAAGTCCTAAATACAATCTCACCATGATCTTAAAATGTCCCAAAACATTCTTTTGCATTCTAAATCCTCTAGAACATTGCCTAAGCCCTTTTTACATCTTTAAACACCTTAATGCATGTTTCTTCCACTAGTTGAACACTTAACCATTCTAAACATTTCCTAGCTTACCAAACTCATTTTAAACCCTTAGAACTTCTTGTTTATTACCTAAATTTTGACATGAACTCTCCTAGAACATTACTAAACCAAAACACAATGTTTTCACCATTAAACAACCAAGAACACTAAAATCCATCAAGCACATTCTTATACACAAAACTTCACACATTTAGCACTACATCACAATATAGTGCATAATTTAAATTGCTTGGCACTTATGCCCTTAAATAACATGGCTCTTAGGCCCTTAAGATGCATAAATCATAAACACTGAATTTCCCACATTATATTTGCCTTTGACCTGCAATTACACTCAACAACACATATGCCTTTTACTAAGCCTTTGAGAACATTTTACTAAGTCATTCACCATTGTCTCCTTAGATCATTTTAATAAGCAATATAAGCTCATTTCTCCTAAGACTTTAAACCACATTAGGTTAGCACATTTACCTCTTTTCCTCACAACTTCTTTCTTGTTTCCTTGATTAAAATCGGTAATGATGTTTGGTTTGCTTGTCAACTTCTAAACAATATAATGAGTATTCAAGCTTTAAGCTTCATCTCATTGTAAACCCTAGATTATACATTGTTTTAAAAACATTAAGATAGTTGTATTACCTTAGAACTTAAAGAGAGTTTGAATATATATCGAGAGAGGACTCCACCTAGTCCATGAAAGGTTGGAATGAAGCTAGAACAAAGCAACATAAGGACACCATTAAGAGTGATTTTCGGACAACACAAAAACATGAAGGAAACATCATTTTTCTTTGAGTTTCCTTACCTTGAAGCAAAGGAGAACAATAATATGTGAAAAGATGAGCTCAAGCTCCTCCCATGGAGATTCTTCTTGGCACCAAAATGGAGCTCTTGAGATTTTGAAAGGATAGAATTGAAGAGCTTGATGAGAGGAAGAGAATGGTGGTCTTAGAATTTGATTTGGCAAAATGAGCTAGGAGATACAAGTGGTCAAGATGGAAAATGATGGTGGTGTTGGTGTTGCTGTAGCAAACCGTGAATGAGAGCAAGAAGAAGATAGAAGAGAGGTTGAAGACGTGTGAAATGGGAGAAATGAGAGAATGAAGATTGGTTTTGCTTTTTAGAAGATATTTATACCTTAAAGTAAATAGTAACCATTAGTCATCACTTATTACTTAATAAACTAACATGAGTGGTGACTCATTACCATAAAACCGGCCCCCTTAATGTTACTAAGGGTATTTTAGTCTTTGTTGGCCAATTTAATTACTTATACAAACATATGTTACAAACTAGCTTATTTTAGTTACTATTCACTAAAACAAGGTACATAGATGTGAAATTTTTGATTTCCCATTGATATAGACTTCCAAATGTGATACTATATAGTACACATGTTAATTAAAGAGTAATGATGGACATTTAGCCATTCAAAACTCATTTACAAGACAATTTTTCAAAAATGTGCTTTAAGACTCCTTAAAGCACATTTTGTGTTTAAACTTGTTTTCAAGCTTGGTTTTCTTTAGTAATTGGTTTAATATGTTCATTAGTATATAAATAAGGTCTTGGTAAGCTCATTAGGTCTTACCCAAGCTTATCCCAAGCTTAGAACACATTTTAGCCCCAATTGGCTTTAAGGCACTTACTTGTGTTTTCTATGGTTTAAATTGTTTACTAATGTTTCTAAGACTATTTTTAGTCTTAATATACCATATTAAAATGTTTAAACAACATACCAAGGTTTGGGGTATTTCAATTGGTATGGTAAATGAAGTTAGGGAAAAGATGCAAAGAGCAAAGGAAAGTGTAGAAATGCACAAGTGTGCAAGTTGTAGAAATGAGAATGGAAATTTGTAGAAATTGGGTAAGAAATTGAGTATGGATTGGACCAAGGATTTGAAGTGGTTTAGAGCATATTTTAGGGTGATTAATTATGTAGGAAACTTGTGGAAAGATTAGGGAAAGTTTAAAGGTGGTTTAAGGATTGATTAGGGGGTGAAAAATCACCTCAATAGCAGTTTTTAGCAGGGTCCGGGACTTAGGATATGTACCAAGTCCCGGACCGCATCAGAAAAATGGTCGAGACTCAAAACAGGTATTGGTCCGGGACCTTAGTCCAGGACCAAGTCCCGGACCAGGGTGTTAAATTAGGCCGAGAGTACACAGAATGAAGGGTCCGGGACCTTGGGTCCGGACCACCCCCAAAAACTTGTAGAATGTGATTTTTAGGGTTTAAATGATGGGGGATTGATTGGTAATAGTTTTAGAAGTTATTAAGGCCTTGTTTGGTGATACTTAAAGGTCCTAAGAAGTGTAAACAAGTGTAGGAAATGAATGGGAAGTAAGGACATGGTTTGACATGAGTGAAACTAAGTATACCGGGACAACGGGGTAAGTACAGGAGTAGTAGTTATTGATGTACCGTATGAGCGTAGCACTAATAACATGTTTGAAACATTACCAGTGGAACAAGTGTGAACCAAGGAACAAGGGAACACATGGTAAAGCTAACCCCGGTGTAAGGTATGATTTTCTCATGCCCCCGTATGCTAACCGAGTTACGTTGATTTGTGTGCTGTATGCCGGCTAATCAAGACTAAAGCATGAAAACGGTTTATTGTCTTTCATTGTATGTCTTGTTGTATGTTGTATGAGCTAACCCTTCTTGATTGATTGTGTGGCTTCACTTAGTGCGTAGACTGACTTATAGATGAGTCTTGTGTTTATTGACTCGTAGTAAGAGTCATGTTGTGAACCAACGGGAACGTAGAAACGCACTAAGCCAACGAACCAACAAACGATAACGCAAACCAATGAACTCACTAGAATGTGAGAGAGTGCACGGGAGTAGTAACCTCCCGATAACGGTAGGGGAACCGAAATGAATAATCCACAAACAATAAGTAGTGGAAGTATATAAATAAACCCTACTAGAGATATTAATGTTGGTGCAAGTCATGAACCATGAGAGTAGTAAAGAATGATGAGGGATCTTCACACCCCTTAGCAACTAGTCGACCCACTATGAGAGGACCCGACTGATGTAAGTAATGTCCCGAACATGAGAGTATTCGATACGTTGGGGGAACCCTTAAATCTGAGAATACTAGACGGTGGCAATTCCCTAAGCTAGTGGAGGTTATCGGGAGAGATACTTCTAGGCTAATCCATGAGATTGTAAGATACTCCAAGAGAGGAGTGTTGGGAATTTGATTAGTCCGGTAAAAATGGACACTTGTATATTTGAGGAGCTAAGTATATAGCCTTTGAATTGTAGGCCCGGTGGCGAGTCTTGTGTATGACTCCGCCCAGAGACCAAAAGTAATGAGTATTGAGTATTGCGTAAGTGTGAGTAAAGTAATGAGTAATGAGTAAGTATGAGTACGTAATGAGTAGCGAGCAATGAGTAAGTACGAGTAAGGAGAAGAGTATGGGTACTGAGTATGCGAAAGTAAGTGATGAGTACTGAGTAAGAGTAAGCAATGGTATTAGTGAATACTGAGTAAAGCATGAGTGAAATAATGAGTAAGGTATTGAGCGTAGTGTGAGTAAAACATTGAGTAAGTAAGATTAAGCTTGGTGTAAGCCTTGTGAACCCGTGTAAGGAGAAAGAGAGCATCCGACGAAACCGGATGAACGAATAACTAAATGAACGGTTGACTAACAAATTGTTTTCCTTGGTAGGTAACGAACCTTGTATAAGTAAGTAAGTAAGTATTGTTGATTGTATTGTGTAGTAATAGTATGTATGTATGCATGTAAAATGAACTCCATGTATATCCGACCCAAAGTAGTCGGCGTACCGCGGTTAGCACGCGGTATATGCGAATTTCATATTCAGCGTAAGCTGACCCCCTAGGGGGAACGTTTTTAGTGTGCAGGTACCCGAAGCGGATATGGGCAAGGTAAGAGACCGATGGCTACACTTGGATAGTTAGAAGTAGAATGTAGAAGCGTACTAAGTGGCACACCCCTTGTACTTAGAAAGTAAGTAGTTTGTGAGGAATGGGTAGTGGTTAGACTCTTAATGAGTATCTATGAAATTGGAAGAGGTGTTGTAATTGTATAAGGATCTTAGTAAACTCGGTGTATTATATTGTATTGAACTTACGGAGTATTGTAATGAATGGGAAGTTCTAGTATTTGATTTGGTAATTGGAGTATGTATTGTAAGTGTGTAGTACTCGGATATTCCGGTCCATCAGACCGATGCTGTATGTAGTAGTAATAGTAGCCTTGTTAGTCACGTGGGTGGCTAACGGCATTGTATCACCCACCGTTGAGTATGTAAGTGTCCGCTGCGTAAGTCTGGATTGTATAAGGAGATTGGACGGTAATGACAGTATTAGCGGTAGGGGTGTTACACGTAATTGGAAGAAAATTTGATATAAATTATGTGTATAAAACCTATATTCTTTATGGTATTGAATAATTTAAACAAATTTTATAAAGTATTAACTGTTTTTTAATATTGTATGATATTTCAATTTTTTATTTTTTGGAAAAATTACAAGCCCAACCCATGACGTTTGGCGCAATTACACATTCCACCCACGTGGTTTCATAAATTACTTTCCCCACCCATGTGGTTTCCCTCTTTTTACATCCAGCAACTTTTTTAATTTTTGTTCAATTCAAAAGATGCTTAAACGTTGTCCGAAATTGATGAAACTTTACATAGACGATGTTTAAGTGTCATATTTTGGTTTAGTGAGAAATCTAAAGTTTTTTAAGCATAAATGTGACCCGTGGGACCCAATGAAACATGTGACATGTTCATTGGGTCCCACATATCACATTTAAGCTTAAAAAACTTCGGATTTGACATAAGATCAAAATATATCACTTTAGCATCATCCATGTAAAGTTTCATAAATTTCGAACAACGTTTAAGCATCTTTTGAATTGAACAAAAAATTAGAAAAATTTCTGGATGTAAAAAAAGGGAAACCACATGGGTAGGGAAAGTAATTTGTGAAACCCCGTGGGTGGAGTGTGTAATTGCGCCAAACGTCATGGGTGGGGCATGTAATTTTCCCTTATTTTTCTCATTCTTTTATTTTTTATAGTATTTTATATTTTTTGTGAATGTTTATGATTTTTTAACATTTGGGTCATATTGTAAGTTTTAAAAGTATGTTGTTAACTAGTAGCGATATTTTTGTCTTTTTTCATTCTGATCAATGACTATAGTGACATATAAATTTTTTACAAAAATATAATAATATTTTATTAATTTCTTTTTTTTACAGTATTTCATAAATTAGTCAAAAATATAGTCATAAAATTTGCCAAAAATATATAACAGTTACAAACACATCTAACAATATTTTGTGCACATAGGAAGGAAAAATAAAACCGGCAGTAAAGGAATAAGGTCAATTGTTTTGCACTTGTCAAGCTGATATTGTTTCTTTCGCTTTTATTTCATTGTAGTTTTTGTATTTATTGTTATAGCTTTGAGCGAGTGAGGAACATTAATTAATTTAAGGGAAAATTACTTGCCCCACCTATGACGTTTGACGCAATTACACACTCCACCCACGTGGTTTCACAAATTACTTTCCCCACCCATGTGGTTTCCCTCTTTTTACATCCAACAACTTTTCTAATTTTTGTTCAATTCAAAAGATGCTTAAACGTTGTCCGAAACTGATGAAACTTTACATGGATGATGCTAAAGTAATATATTTTGATCTTATGTCAAATTCGAAGTTTTTTAAGCTTAAATGTGACCCGTGGGACCCAATGAAACATGTGACATGTTCATTGGGTCCCACATGTCATATTTAAGCTTAAAAAACTTTGGTTTTCTCACTGAACCAAAATATAACACTTTAACGTCATCCATGTAAAGTTTCATCAGTATGGGACAACGTTTAAGCATCTTTTGAATTGAACAAAAATTAGAAAAGTTGTTGGATGTAAAATGAGGGAAACCACATGGGTGAGGAAAGTAATTTGTGAAACCACGCGGGTGGAGTGTGTAATTGCGCCAAACGTCATGGGTGGGGCTTGTAATTTTCCCTTAATTTAATGTAATATACTCCTTCCTATTCAAATGTTAGTCACTTATAAAAGGGAAGCATACTAAAATCCGTCTAAGCTTTTTCTCTAAGATAAGTTACATTTTGAATAAAACTAGTTAACAATTTATGTTTCTTAGATATCTTTTACCAAGGCTTTCTCAAAATAAAAAAGATATCTTTTATCAAGGTAATTACTTCCCAATCAATTAAACAAAAATAAAACGAGTAGTTTATATTGAAAAGGGAAAATTACATCCCCACCCATGACGTTTGGTGAAATTACACACCTCACCCATGAGGTTTCAAAAATTAATTGCTCACCCATGTGATTTCCGCTATATTACATCCAGCTACTTTTGTAATATTTGATCAACTTAAAAGATGGTTAAATGTTATCCAAAATTGATGAAACTTTATATGAACGATTCTAAGGTGTTATATTTTGATCTAGCGTGAAATTCAAAGTTTTTTAACCTCATATGTGATCCGTGGGACCCAATGAAACATGTGATATGTGAACGTATTTTCATGGGGTCCCACAGGTAATATATGACCTTAAAAAACTTTGGATTTGACATTGGACAAAAATATAACACTTTAGAATCGTCCGTGTAAAGTTTCATCAATTTTGGATAACATTTAACCATCTTTTAAGTTGATCAAGTATTAGAAAAGTTGCTGGATGTAAAGTAGCGGAAACCACATGGGTGAGCAAAATAATTTTTAAAACCTCATGGGTGGGATGTGTAATTTCACCAAACGTTATGGGTGGGGATGTAATTTTCCCTATTGAAAAAGTAAACAAATACACCTGATATAGAGTTAGTAATGTGCTCCATGGTATGTATAAGAGTTCGCTATAGAGTGGTGGAAGTTGTTAGATTTTTCAAGTAGAGAAGAAAAGAATTGAATAATTTGAGCGTACAAATTTTCAAAATTATTTGATTGGGTTTGGTAAATATAGCCGATTCTCAATCTTCTAGAACTAAACAAGTGGATTCATCAAAGTATGTCGATATTTCCTACTATGTTCCCATCTCAATAGTCTTAAAACTAAGAAAGAAGAAACTGATAGAGTATACTTAGGGCATTCACAATGGTGTAGATTTCATCTATATTTATTAGTAAAAAATTAAAAAAAGATATGTAGTGGTGTGGAATCACACTATTTCTCTTTCATCGCTTTTTACTTAAGTAACATACGGAAAAGTAAATTCATTGGTTGTTTTTCTGTATTTACTACTTTCCAAAATAGTTTTATGATTCTCATCTCAACTAAATCTCATTTAATATTAATACATTAAAAAATAGTGGGAGGAGTGAAAAGGTTGAGAAACTCCATGATGAAGAAATGAATAGAGTTGATTAAATAATAAAAAAATATTTTCTAATGGCATGATATCTAAAAATCTATTAAGAACTCCATAATCATTGTGGATGCCCTTAATTCGAGGAGTCATGTTTCTTTATATGGGAATTGGGATGTAGAAGGTGATCATTTGGGTGGGCGGTGAGGGTCAGGTTAGAGGAAAATTTTAGGCTCGTTGGCTTATTTAAGAAAATCAAACCCGGTTTTTTACATGTTCGGGCCGGGCTAGACTAGATTTTTTCAAGTTTTGCCGAAGTCTGACCCGCCTGACCTAGTTTTTTGATATGAATTAATAAAAAAATAATTAATATAATTTAATGTAGATTTATATTATATATATATATAATTTATTTACATTTTATATATTATATATAATTTTAGTATATATTATATAACAAATAAATTATATTAAGTAGGTATATATTATATTTATAAATAATATAAAATTGGGTCAGATTGGATCTCGGTTTTTTATTCGGGCCTGTTTTTATATTCAGGTCTGTCCAAAAACTTAATTAGACTCTAGTTTATCGGTTTTTTCACGGGCTAGAATCTGGCAGGACCGCCAGACTAGACACATTATCATCAGCTCTAATGGGATGGGAGTGTAGAGTTAATTATGTCCATATTGCAATCTTCACATGTTTACTTTATGTCGCTTTTATGATACCTTGTGGTGTTATGGGATATATTGCTAGGTTGTGGTGGATGTAAAGATCCTTAGTGTAAAATGGTGTACGAGAAATATATTATACTCCTATTTGATTTTAATCTTTAGTGATTGATAAAGTTTCTTTTTTTTCAAACAAAAATTATATTGTTATCTCTAACGCCCTATTTTTTTTTTTGTCAGCTGAAACATATAGTTGAAGTCAATTGTTAGTTGAAATTTTTAAAAAATAGAGAGAACAAATATATAACAATTGATGAATGTGATATATGAAAGAAAAAACTACTTGTTTAAATAAACTAGTTTGATAATGTGACAAAAAGAACATTAATTGTATTAGTAATAGTGTCAGAGCATAAGACATGTTCGGCGGCAACACTCTAATAATCTACTTCTTTTAATGTGTATGACAAATGTCAATTTTTAATTGTGTATACGAAACAAACTTCTAATATTTATCAACCACAAATAGCTACGGATGCAAAAACTTCATGTATGGATGCCGGTATGGAACAACCCAAATACTAAAAAGGCAGTAAATTTTAACCATAATAAGATCATTTTACAAATTTGTTGACTTATTTTTTAAAAGAATATGAAAATACTTAAAAAATCAATAATGAATTAAGAATTCACATTGATTCTGCTATAAAATTGTTTAATACATTATGTTATGGAGGGTTTGTGTACTATGGTGAAGGGAGGGGTACAACACGCTCCCGACTTTACTAAATTATATTAAATTATAGTGTAAAAAATTAGAATATTTTAGAAAAACCCCTTAATTTTTTATAGGGAAAATTACAACTTCCACCCATGACGTTTGGCGAAATTACACACCCCACCCACGAGGTTTCAAAAATTACTTTGCCCACCCATATGGTTTCATAATTTTACATTCAGCAACGTTTTTAATATTTGATCAACTTAAAAGATGGTTAAATGTTGTTCAAAATTGATGAAACTTTACATGGACGATGCTAAGGTGCTATATTTTTGTTCAATGCCAAATCCAAAGTTTTTTAAGGTCATATATGACCTGTGGGACCCAATGAAACACGAGACACGTTCATCGGGTCCCACGGATCATATATGAGCTTAAAAAACGTTGGATTTCACGTTTTACCAAAATATAACACTTTAATATCGTCCATGTAAAGTTTCATCAAATTTGAATATCATTTAACCATCTTTTAAGTTGATCAAATATAAGAAAAGTTGCTGGATGTAAAATTGTGGAAACCACATGGGTGGACAAAGTAATTTTTGAAACCTCGTGGGTGGGCTGTGTAATTTCGCCAAATGTCATGGGTGGGCGATGTAATTTTCCCTTTTTTATAATTTTATCCTCCCCCCCCCCCCTCAACTTTAATTTTTGGCTCCGTTTGTGTATATATATTGTTAAGAATAACCTTAATTCTTCGTGAATTAGAGTCGTGCGCTTGCCCATATTTGAGGGTGACACCACTGCCATATGTCATGATGTTACTGGTACAGTAGCATTATAAGGAAATTTGGGGAAAAAATGTAGCAAAAGAGAACCTCCTATGCGCTCATGAGAAGTAAAATTCACATCACTCACCCACTTTTTTGTGCCATGTGTCACACCCTGATTGGGTGAGTATACCATTGTTCATCATAATTTGTATTCTTCAGAACAAGATGGATCATGAATATAATTTGGTAAACTTAAAATTTTATGTTTTACATTATGATGTGTTAGTACAAAGTGAATCTTATGTTTACCTAAAATGAATCAGTAGTGTTACAAAAGTGAATCTTATGTTTAAAATGAATCTAGCGTTATAAAAGTAAAAAATTCTACTATAAAATTCACTATTGTAACACTATTGATTCACTACTGATCTGAATGTAACAAAAGGTGAGTCATTGATCCAGCCGTAAACATAAGATTCACTATTATAACACTGTTGGATTTTACGTAAACCAAGTCAAAGACAATTCAACGGCAGACATACGAGCGAGTGAAATAAAAAAATAAATCTCCAGTTAGAGATGGTCTCGGTCTATTTGTGGAGTTGATCCATAATACTCCACTTTCAGCGTAAAATAGTATAGAGCCCCGAGCCAAAGAGGAAAAATTATTAATCCAGAGCTTGAAGCAGCAGAGTGTGTTGACTTGCTAACACAACTAGGGTGCCATGTACCGAACCCAAGCCTAACAAAAGCAAATATTATCAACCAAATTCTATCCCAATCAAGTGCCAGAGCAAGTGAAGAAGGATGCTGGTAGGACTCCAAATCATCAGGGGAATGAATTCTACAGATAAGCAGCGGAAGATGAGGAGGAGACCTGACTTGAATATCTCAATGTTAGGACTTATGGTGACCCAAGTAAGTGGATCAGCAACACAAAAATCCAGGGTTCTCAGGGAAGAAAATTGCAGCCTACCATTGGAAGGATTCCAGAGTTAAAGAAGATCATGAGGGATAGTGGTCTTGTGGGATGAAGAGCAGTTAGAGATTTCATGATCCGAGAAGAGAGTAAGATGGATGATGCTTGAGGTGAAGGTAAAATCGGATGGGACAATAAGCACGATGATATTGGTGCAAGCACTTTATGACCTGAGGGAGAGGAAAGGTCTGGTTGAAGAACTTCTTCATGAAAAAGAGCGGGCAAAGTGTTATCTAAGTACTACTTGGGTTGTCTGTGCCCTGGGTGATGCATGAGGATGGTGTACACTACTTGAGGGAGTCAGTGAATGATATTTACCATGACTGGATCTGGTTCTCGATCTCATTTGGCACCCAGGGGAGAAGGATTTTGAAAACTACACTTGTTTTATGTGTAAGGTAGCAGAGATTGAAGTGTTAGTGTGTCACAGTAGTCTCGTGAAATACCCCGACCTTAAATATGGCGATTTAATTATCCTAATAGGTATTTAAGAGCCTAGTAATGATTAAGAAATATTGGTGAGGAAAAATAAATCCAAAAGAAATAAAGAAACGCTTAAAAAGCGAAAAACGCTAAATAAGCGTTAAATGACCATAGGAGGTATGAAACCTCGGTTAGCATATTATAAGGATTCTAAAGGCTTAATTAAGTCTAAATAAATAGTAGGGAGCAAATCCCGAAGAAAACGGATCCTTAAAATGGATTAAAAACACTAATGAACATTAAAGCGCGTTTTTCGAGGTAACCGGGAAAACGCGTCTTTAAGCAGGTCAAATAGACTCGTAACAATTTTGTTCAACTAAATAGTCATTAATAAATATTAGTGAAGCTTTAGAACCAATAAAATCAATAAAACGAGAAAATAGCAAAAACTGTCAAAAACGGGAAGTTGTGGGGTAGAAACATAAATAACCAAAACTTATGTGTCCACTTTGAAAATAAAAAGTAAAGGTGGTATGTGTGTGCTGTGTGTGTCCGATTTGGGCTCCCCCCCCCCCCCCCCGCGCAACACGCACCACACGCTAATAACAACAAAAGAAAATAAATAAAAAGCAAAAAAGTAACTATACTACTTTACTACCCCACTCACCTATTCTCTCTCCTATTCCCCTCACATTCTCTTCACTCACGTAGAACTCCCCTTCTCCTCTCTATTTCTTTCTTCTCCTTCTTCCCAGCGACAGCAATGGAAGTTTGAGAGAACCCACACAAACTCTACATTCTCTCCTCTTGTTACTCCCTTGAATCTCTTCCAAAAATTATAAAAACTACACCATTGTCTTCCTCTCATCAAGGAGAGCATTCCTCTCTTTTCAAAATTCGAAAAGGAGCACTTTCATCTCCATGGGTATGGAGCATTTGGAGCTTCAAGACTACCACTAGAACCACCTTCTTCTCCTTGTCATTTTGAGGTAAAAATATTCTTGAAAACTTACCTTTTTCTAGCCCTTGTGGGCAAAACGAAAATTCAAACTAAACCCTTGTTTGGTGCCTTGTATTCCAGCCGATTTTGGCATTCTTGGAGGGTGAGAAATATTGCTCTAGTGCTGTTCCAAGTCTCACTTACACCCTTGCAAGGTAATATATATTCCTAAACCCTAAAATGCGCCTTAAACTTTGAAGAATGGTTAAGGGTTAGTTTTTGTATTGAATGGTGGAATGTATGGGCTGTAGCATGGGTGTGTGAACTCCATTTGAGACCGAGAACAAGAGGGAAAGAAAGGATAAAGGAAGAGAAGGAAAGGAAAGAAAGAAAACTAGAAAGAACAAGGTAAAGTCTCTTACCTTGAACTTGTTTTGCATTGTGTAATGTAACAGTTTTCGAGAAGTAGAATGAGTAATGTATTTGAGTAATGAGTAGTAAGTATGTTGTAGTATAATGAGGGATGATAATGTAACAGTTTTGAAGCTTGTAAATGATGTTTTAAAGCTTGGGAAAACCATGGGTAATGTATGTATATGTGCAGGAAAATTTGTGTGTTGTAGTGTGATTAATGATGTGTGAATCGATATGGAGATTGGGAATGAATATTTAGCTGAAATGGTATGTGGGCAAAGTGAGAATTTTAGGGGAACCTCTGCCCAAATTTGTATGGGAATTAGAGGACTTAGATGTGTAAGGAGAGGGAACAACCTAGACAATAACTAGGTGTGTTTGGTAGAAGTTGTGAGTGATTAATCATGTTGTAACAGATTTTGAATGGAGCTAGATAATGGGGAGAACTTGAGTGGGAGGTAATGCAATTAGAATGCTAGGAATGGTATTGATAGAGGGAGTATTGAATGGTAGAAGTGGGAACAAAAATCTGTAGCAAAACAGGGTATGAGTACCTTGAATTTTAGGAAGAAAGTTGGTGTGCATAACCTTGGAAATGAATGAAGAACTTGTGTATAGTTATTGCAAATGGTTATAAAGGATTCGGAATGGTTATTAAGTGAGTTGGTAGGAGGTAGGAAACTAGCAAGAGAAAGTTAGAAGTGCTTTAGTGTGCAAAGTGCAAAATGTAAGAATTGATGTTTGTGAATTTGAGCAAGAATTGGAGTAAGAGTTTAACCAATGATTTGGAGAGGTTTAATGCATGTTTTAAGGTGTTTAAACATGTAGGAAACATGTGGAAAGATTGTGGAATAAGTGGAAAAAAATTGGGGTGAATTTGGAGTTCAGAATGCGTAGAAAAACACTTTTAAAAACAGGGTCTGTTGTGGACCGCCCCTGTGGGGAGGTCCATAGTCGAATTCAGCTGGACGGATTCATTTCTGTCACGGACCGCCCCACAGGGGAGGTCCAGTGCAGAGAAGATTAAAAAAAAAAAATTCGTTTCTGTCTCGGACCGCCCCTACGGACCGCCCCTGTGGGGAGGTCCAGTACTGGAATCTCGCAGCGTAAATGGCTTCTGTCTCGGACCGCCCCTAGGGACCGCCCCACAGGGGAGGTCCGTCAAAAAAAAAAATTTTTTTTTTGGGCTTAAGCAGTAAACCATAGGGAGAATAATGATGGTAAGGAGAAAATAATATACACATAAGAACCTAAGAAAATGAGCTTAGGAAATGATGTAAAGTAAATGATTTTGGAATTAAGTATGAAATCTAAGGAACTAGTAATGGTACATTGGGAAACATAAAGGATGAAACGTGTTGGGTTACCCATAGGGAATTAACCACTCGATCACATGTTTGTTATAGGACTTGGATTGTGTACACCGGAGGAAAGTTGGATACAAGTACAACGGTGAACGGTATGATTTCTTCATGCTCTGTATCCTAACCTGGTTACCCGATTTGTGTGCTTATGTGATCACCAATAAGATAAATGCACGAATCGGATTTATATTGCACTTAACTGTGTCTGAACTATTTGTTCTTGTTGTATCTTCTTGAACAATTAGTTTGTATAATTCATGAAATGAATGAATGGAATTGAGAAGTATGTGTAAGTATTGTGTACTTGAGTATTGTACGTATGTATGGAAATGAAGTATTGACTTCTACTAATTCCTAACATTCTAACTCCTAACTTGGGTAATGAGTAAATGGAATGAGTAGAAGTCCGATATAGTTTCGGCCACGCGTGAGGATAAGGAAACACAAGAGGTTGGATCCGAATCCTGGCTGTAATCTTTTCCATGGACCAATTCCCTTGAATGGGTAGCATCCTGGATTAGTGGGCCACCTTAAAGCCCGGTGGTGGGATGTAGTAATCCCTGCCCGGAGGTCATACCGACTTAACTGGAAGTAAAGTATGTAAGAAGTAAGTATTGTATGTGTATTGGTCTTGACTATTGTAAGTCATTGACCGGAAGTAAAAGAGTACCGAACACCCGATTAACCCGGGTGTGCAGTAAAGCTAACTGGACCTTTGTATGTATTGGAGAATTGTATCTCCGTATTGCGTATTGAGTATGTACTGTGTATGTGTATTCTGGAAGATGGTAAGTAAGTATTGGTTGACTCGTATTGTCCTCCAAGCATGTATGGTACTGTACGTATGTATGTATATCTTGTGCAGTATTGTAGTATCGTGAATGAAAGCATGTGTATGTATGTGTATGTAGTATGAATGTATGTATTGCAAAATGAATTGCATGTATTCGACCAAATGGTCGGCGTACCCTCGCTAGTACGCGGGGTATGCGGTTATCATATTCAGCGTAAGCTGACCCCCTCGGGGGACCATTTTTAGTGTGCAGGTACCCGAGCGAATACGGTCAAGGTAAGAGACCGGTGGCGCGCCTTGTAATTAGAAGTATCTAGTTTGTGAGGAATGGGTAGCAGATTGAATCCTAGTAAGTGTGTATGAATTTGGGAGAAGTACTGTATTGATTTTGGAACCTAGTAAACTCGGTATGCGTAGTGTATTATCTTGTACGGAGTTGTGAAGTATTGTATTGAATGGAGTACGGTATTGAATGGAGTAATGTATCGAATGGAGTATTGTAGTAATCAGTACGTAATGAGAGTATGTATTGTATTAAGTAGTACTCGGATATTCCGGTCCATCAGACCGATGCTGTATGTAGAAGTAGTAGCCTTGTTAGTCACGTGGGTGACTAACGGCATTGTATCACCCGATGTATGTAAGTATGTATCCGCTGCGTGACTCGGGAAGCACGAGGAGATTGGACGGTAATGATTGAATTAATAGTAGGGGTGTTACAAAAAGTGGTATCAGAGCGAAGTATCGCTCTGATGACTGGAGATACCGAGTTTAGGAAATACCGAGTTAGGAATTAGAAGCTTAGGGCTAAGGGCTGAGTGTTAGCATTAGAGATATGCTAGTTAGGAACTACCGGTGAGTACCGGATACCTACAATACCAGTCCCGCCCGCCGCAAACCCCACTGTATAACTTGGGAAAGGACGCCAGAGAGAAGAAAAGCCTTCTCATACTCGGGGAAAACCCGATCTGGCAGTTGTGAAGCAATCACACAGTAAACAAGAACCGACGTATGGTAGATTCCAAGTAATGGAAGACCCGGAAGTGGATCCCGGTTGAACAACAATAGCCGCACTCAATAGCGGTAGTATAAACACTCCAACTACAAGGAGGCTATAACTTGCAACAGCATGGGGCGACATGCTTAGCAGTCGCAGAACCTAGCTAAACAACCAGCAACAGGAAAAGAAGCACTAACCGTGCAACGAAATGGAAACAGGAACAGTAATGAAACCCGAGACACAAGTCTACGGGACAACAGTAGTAGCCAAGCAACACCACCAACGGTGAGCTAGCTGGCTAAGGACATAGTCGGGAGTGACTGACTCCAAAACTACAACACCAAAAGGGTTACAAACCTGGCCAACATCGCTCAGACAGCTACAAGAAAAATTCACAAGGTATAATCTGATGTAACTGCAACCGTAGTGCCTAAACCAAATCAGGCTCAGCAACCACAACAAGCGTGTGGGAACAAGCAACGAGGAACAACATAACCAAGTCAAAGGGGAATCTCCAAGGATTGGAGAAGTACCCTGATCAATGACAGCCATGTCGAACTCACTGAGAAGTTACTCAGCAGAGTAGTTAACCTAAGTAAATGATCAACAAGATCAAGGGAAGAGTCTATGAGACTATCAAATGCGAGTGGGAACCATACCGTGATCGGTATAGGATTACACAAAAACCACCAGTACCACGCACTTGCCACGGCAAGTGCAGCAAGAATATGAATATGTAAAGGAATACTAACATGTCACAAGTACATAGTAATGTACGGTGACCGTAATGAAACAACTACAGGATCACACATCCTAACAACTAGAAGTATGGAACCTTGGAAAGGCCCGACGGCCTGACCATTACTTTAACCTCATACCAGTCAGCATGAAGCTAGACTTGGTCAAGACCTTAAGCATGGCTGTGCCATGGGAGATTTCTCTTGACACTGAACCATTGTTTTCAAACCCGAATCCTACTTCCAAAACCACAACTTCTTTTAAAAACCTTGGATTTTAAAACCAAATCAACAGAATTACGGTGAGTATCATGGAATGATACAAGAGGAGTTGACAATAGAATACTTCACCTAGGCGTGTGACGAACACTACGAGTGTACCCAATTACGGGATGTGGGACAACTGCACTCCGAAGGAGCTTGCGGGCCTGACATATAGTTGGGTAAGTGGCAACGTATCAACATGGTACCCCACGTATGTATACAGGTAGTGTACGAAACACGGGAAGTAGTCGACTCCGTTCTACGGACCATCAGTAAGTTCAAACCAGAACAACTGGACACCTCAGACAATTAAGCATAAAGGAACTCAGAGAATCCATCTGAAGATAAGGAGTAAGGACTAGGAAGTGCAGAGAGCACAGACTAGTCGGTATGGACAATGGATATGTCTCAAAGACATCAAGCAAATATATGACCGCTGGAAAGTATACCCCGCCTAACACAGTAAGGCCACTGCCTAAACATGAACACTATAATGCTCGACAAATGGGATAGAACTCCCAAGAGCAATCACGAGATTACCATGAAGTAAAATCCATCATTGAAGGGAATATTAAACCTAGTCTCAAGCGCTAGGAGCAAGTATAAACGGTCTACCCAACGACGGGAGACGTTATAAATCTAAAGGGAATAGCTTAATACAACACCATAAGACGGTATATAGGACAACACATGTCATAAACATCAGCCGGATGTAACGGCGTGATCCAATGGCACCCAGGAGCAATCCTTGAAGGGTGTCTGAGATAACAGCAGTTGAACAAGTGTCTTGATAAGAGCACGGAAGCTAGAACAAATATTCGGTTAAGACACCGAAGGGATTTCACTTAACAGGAAATACCCTAAACTACAAGAAGGCACTGATTAGCACCAGATTGCCAAAAGGGTCTCCTATGAACGGAAGCGTGATGTCACGACTTGCCATGGGGCCAGTAATACCTCCAAACTATGGGGTATAGGAGGGGTGGAAATGTGTATGAGCAGCTTGCAAAGACCATAGCTTGCAGCAATAGGGCTCAAAGGCCACAACCAACTAGGTTGTACAAACCTTAACGGTTGCATAACCCACACCAATTGATAACAAGACTCGCAAGAGATATCGTCTCATACGACAAAGAAATCAACAACTGGACTATCAATTCAAACCCAACATCCTGAGTGGCTTGTAGTAATGGTCAACTCAGTGTCACTGTCACTAGAGCATCAGTCTAGTACAGTTGACAAGCTTTTAATTACCTTCATACCTTCTAGCAGCGGTAGCACAGAGGCACAAGAATCGCAATAATGCCAACAATGGCCTAGTCCACACTTGGACACTACGGGAAACTTGGGGAAGATACCTCTCATTAACCAAAGACCACCAATGTGGTAATGGTGTGAACCCTTAGGAAAGGCTTCCATCTACAACAACAACGATCTTGCACATATAGTATTTGCCAAGAGACAATCAAACAAGAAAGTGAGACTTCCAAACCACCACGCCTACAAGAGGCTATGGACTGAAGAAGCACATCGCTTAAGAGCATCGAAGCTCGAAGGAGTAAGTATACTCCATATGCACCCGCATACGTGATCAACCATTGTGTAAACACCAACTTAGTAAATCTTGTCATGAGACCTATGAGTGGCAACAAGCCTCTCAACCAGAACTTCATTTACCAATGATAGAACGGGACAGAAAACCCTTGAAGTTTCTTGGGACGTCCCGGTGATGTACATACCAAAGTAATACTGCACAGCTAGAGCCTATAACCAATGCTCAGCTTTGGGAGGACAGTAATTGTCAAAAACAATCAATGTGAGTGCACATTGCACACCATGAATGACCAACGCCCAAGAGAGCTTGTAACCTGATAAATTACTTCATCCATTATCAACCAAGATACTTGGTAAATTGTATCTTAAATGATGATAGAATGTGAGGTAAACTAACCTACACATGAAACCTAGATTGGAATGAAACATCTCCGCATGGGGAAGATGATACCATTGCGGTATGGTACGACAATCACCATACATATGAACTAGGAACCTCCTAGTGTATTACACCATAAGGAAATGGTGCCAACGACAATGGCAATAAGTGAAGAGGAACTACCACAGTAACAGAAACAGTAAAAACAATGTTGTATAATGAGTAAGAATAAGGTGCGCAACAAGCGACCGCTATGAGGAAGTAGTTGGACAATGATACGGAGTAGTAAGATGACAAGCAGAAATATTCTTTCCTATCACATAAGTGACTTACTGTCAAGCGTTTACGCCTCTGCACTCTGTATGACTGAGTGTTTTGGTATTGCACTTGTGCAGCTAATGATCTAATGGGATGGATAGGGATATGGAAAATGTAAATCGTAGTAGACCCTTCTTTTCACCAATGAACATGGCATAAGCCAGTTAAGCAAGCTTAGCAACAAACCGTGCGGCCTAAGGCCAAAGAAGCACGAAGAGTGTAAACCCACTAACAATCACAAGATGTGAATTCCATTGGAATAAAAGGTGAAAGGAGACGTAACAAAGTCACTTGGACCGACGCATAGAAATGCAAGGTCATACAAGTAAAGAACACTTGTACTGAACCAGAAGAACTGGTGTGATTCAGAAACTATGGACACCAGAGGAAGCACTACAACTAAGTAGTGACTTAACCTCGCCCGACAATAAGTCGGAGGAACCTAGTGAATAATCGTGGAAGCACGAATAGCATGTGCAGTAGATTACCAGAGAGCTGGTTACAATCTAAAACTAATTATAGTTCAAACACGGGGAAAGAATACCGCAATTGTTTAGTAAACCTTATTCCCATAATAGACGGATAAAAAGGTGATGTATAGCACATTAAGGATAACATGAAGGGTGAGTAACCCAAGTTATCAGGGTCGCGCAGCAGAAGCTAGTGGGCCCTAACTAAGAAATGTAATACACCTAGTAAGTACGAAAGAATGACTATTAATGCCTTGAAGCCTAATAGGCTAGAACTGAATTAATTAGGAGTTAAATAAACTCGTGTACGAATCCTCGGTGCAAAGACTAAACCATTGGCACGGTTAAGACCCTTTGACCAGAGCATATTGTATAGTATATTGTAATGAAGCTAAACGCTTCAGATTGCCCAAATCGAGTAAACCAATGTTTAATAGTAACATATGGTAGATTACGTGGGCGTAATCCCTTTTAAGGGGGGTAGAGCGGAAATCGCTTAATGCAAGTTTTATAAATAAAACACATAAAACTATAATGTGCATAGCACAAATGAGAATGGATTTAATGATTGGTACTTATGTTAAATAAACATACGTATTCATTCATATTGTAACTGTGGTAATTAGGCACGAGAGATGCGAATACCATAGGATGAATATACCCATCTGGTAACCCCAGTGTAAAAGTATTAGTAAAGTGGAGTAGAGTAACTCTTGGGGAAATGATAATCCCTGTAGTGGGTGTCTATTTGAAGTTAGACATGGCACTACAATGCAAGAGTCGATATAAAACTGATGTAGAACCTAGAGGAAATTGAACTCCCTAGGTGATCGTTTTAATACAATTGAGAATGAGTAGTGGACGGAGCTCCACAAGTATTGTAACCTTGAAAAAAAGAATAGTAGGACTGATTGTGAGTAGCAGAGGAACGTAGCCCATGAGTGGTATATTCGTAAGTATGTTATTGGTAGTAATTGAGGATAGCTAAACTTCATAAGTATTGTATTCCCTAGTCAGAATAATTGAAATGATGGAGAGTAATGGATGGAAGTAATGAAGGTTGATGAAATGAGCATTTAAGTATTGAACCACGGAGTAAAGCATTTGGGAAGTAGAGCGAGGACAATTGATGGATTGATTCCATCCTTTGGAGATGTACGAATTCGTATCACGACTAGAAGAGTAAAAAGATAGAAAATGAAAACAACTAACTATTTGTTTGTTGAAACTGACGTGGGAAGTCGAACTTGATCCTGATCAGATCAAGGGAAACCGAACACAAATTGGGGTGGAAAGATAGTTCAACACTGATGCTGATCACATCAGGGTCGAATGATTCTTGAAGCTCCCCTCAAGTGGTCACAAGAATCACACATAGGATAGAAGTAATGAGCATAAATTGGAATATGGAGTTGTATGTTTAGAAATTTTTAATTGATAGTGGTGGAAGAATTTCTTTTAGTATGGGAATGAGGATGTGTTAGAAGTGAGTACCGGAGAAGATAGTAGTGTAGCATATGGTATTATTCCAAGGGCAGCAGGACATAGAGGAGTCCTGTGTCGAGATGACCTGAGTGCCTGCGGGATTGTAATGTGTATTGCATTGCTTTGGGGATAGCTTTGCACTGTACGTATGTATAAATTTGGTAATGAGGAACCGGATGGTTAGTAGTAGTGTGGATTGGAGTAATTATAGTACATTTGTAGGGTATGGAATGTAGAGACTGCGAGTAGTGGATTTGGGAACTGTAAGGAGGAAGAATGTGTGACTTTTGGTATTAGACATGTAAGGATGAGTAAGCATTGTAAACCTATAACCTCGAACAACTTTGAGGACAAAGTTCTTAAGGGGGGTAGATTGAAATACCCCGACCTTAAATATGGCGATTTAATTATCCTAATAGGTATTTAAGAGCCTAGTAATGATTAAGAAATATTGGTGAGGAAAAAAATAATCCAAAAGAAATAAAGAAACGCTTAAAAAGCGAAAAACGCTAAATAAGCGTTAAATGACCATAGGAGGTATGAAACCTCGGTTAGCGTATTATAAGGATTCTAAAGGCTTAATTAAGTCTAAATAAATAGTAGGGAGCAAATCCCGAAGAAAACGGATCCTTAAAATGGATTAAAAACACTAATGAACATTAAAGCGCGTTTTTCGAGGTAACCGGGAAAACGCGTCTTTAAGCAGGTCAAATAGACTCGTAACAATTTTGGTCAACTAAATAGTCATTAATAAATATTAGTGAAGCTTTAGAACCAATAAAATCAATAAAACGAGAAAATAGTAAAAACTGTCAAAAACGGGAAGTTGTGGGGTAGAAACATAAATAACCAAAACTTATGTGTCCACTTTGAAAATAAAAAGTAAAGGTGGTATGTGTGTGCTGTGTGTGTCCGATTTGGGCTCCCCCCCTCTCACACTCTCACACACTCTCTTCTTATTTACAAAACAACAAAATAAATAAAAAGCAAAAAGTAACTATACTACTTTACTACCCCACTCACCTATTCTCTCTCCTATTCCCCTCACATTCTCTTCACTCACGTAGAACTCCCCTTCTCCTCTCTATTTCTTTCTTCTCTTCTTCCCAGCGACAGCAATGGAAGTTTGAGAGAACCCACACAAACTCTACATTCTCTCCTCTTGTTACTCCCTTGAATCTCTTCCAAAAATTATAAAAACTACACCATTGTCTTCCTCTCATCAAGGAGAGCATTCCTCTCTTTTCAAAATTCGAAAAGGAGCACTTTCATCTCCATGGGTATGGAGCATTTGGAGCTTCAAGACTACCACTAGAACCACCTTCTTCTCCTTGTCATTTTGAGGTAAAAATATTCTTGAAAACTTACCTTTTTCTAGCCCTTGTGGGCAAAACGAAAATTCAAACTAAACCCTTGTTTGGTGCCTTGTATTCCAGCCGATTTTGGCATTCTTGGAGGGTGAGAAATATTGCTCTAGTGCTGTTCCAAGTCTCACTTACACCCTTGCAAGGTAATATATATTCCTAAACCCTAAAATGCGCCTTAAACTTTGAAGAATGGTTAAGGGTTAGTTTTTGTATTGAATGGTGGAATGTATGGGCTGTAGCATGGGTGTGTGAACTCCATTTGAGACCGAGAACAAGAGGGAAAGAAAGGATAAAGGAAGAGAAGGAAAGGAAAGAAAGAAAACTAGAAAGAACAAGGTAAAGTCTCTTACCTTGAACTTGTTTTGCATTGTGTAATGTAACAGTTTTCGAGAAGTAGAATGAGTAATGTATTTGAGTAATGAGTAGTAAGTATGTTGTAGTATAATGAGGGATGATAATGTAACAGTTTTGAAGCTTGTAAATGATGTTTTAAAGCTTGGGAAAACCATGGGTAATGTATGTATATGTGCAGGAAAATTTGTGTGTTGTAGTGTGATTAATGATGTGTGAATCGATATGGAGATTGGGAATGAATATTTAGCTGAAATGGTATGTGGGCAAAGTGAGAATTTTAGGGGAACCTCTGCCCAAATTTGTATGGGAATTAGAGGACTTAGATGTGTAAGGAGAGGGAACAACCTAGACAATAACTAGGTGTGTTTTGGTAGAAGTTGTGAGTGATTAATCATGTTGTAACAGATTTTGAATGGAGCTAGATAATGGGGAGAACTTGAGTGGGAGGTAATGCAATTAGAATGCTAGGAATGGTATTGATAGAGGGAGTATTGAATGGTAGAAGTGGGAACAAAAATCTGTAGCAAAACAGTGTATGAGTACCTTGAATTTTAGGAAGAAAGTTGGTGTGCATAACCTTGGAAATGAATGAAGAACTTGTGTATAGTTATTGCAAATGGTTATAAAGGATTCGAATGGTTATTAAGTGAGTTGGTAGGAGGTAGGAAACTAGCAAGAGAAAGTTAGAAGTGCTTTAGTGTGCAAAGTGCAAAATGTAAGAATTGATGTTTGTGAATTTGAGCAAGAATTGGAGTAAGAGTTTAACCAATGATTTGGAGAGGTTTAATGCATGTTTTAAGGTGTTTAAACATGTAGGAAACATGTGGAAAGATTGTGGAATAAGTGGAAAAAAATTGGGGTGAATTTGGAGTTCAGAATGTGTAGAAAAACACTTTTAAAAAGGGTCTGTTGTGGACCGCCCCTGTGGGGAGGTCCATAGTCGAATTCAGCTGGACGGATTCGTTTCTGTCACGGACCGCCCCTAGGGACCGCCCCACAGGGGAGGTCCAGTGCAGAGAAGATTAAAAAAAAAAAATTTTTCTGTCTCGGACCGCCCCTACGGACCGCCCCTGTGGGGAGGTCCAGTACTGGAATCTCGCAGCGTAAATGGCTTCTGTCTCGGACCGGACCGCCCCACAGGGGAGGTCCGGTCAAAAAAAAAAAATTTTTTTTTTGGGCTTAAGCAGTAAACCATAGGGAGAATAATGATGGTAAGGAGAAAAATATACACATAAGAACCTAAGAAAATGAGCTTAGGAAATGATGTAAAGTAAATGATTTTGGAATTAAGTATGAAATCTAAGGAACTAGTAATGGTACATTGGGAAACATAAAGGATGAAACGTGTTGGGTTACCCATAGGGAATTAACCACTCGATCACATGTTGTTATAGGACTTGGATTGTGTACACCGGAGGAAAGTTGGATACAAGTACAACGGTGAACGGTATGATTTCTTCATGCTCTGTATCCTAACCTGGTTACCCCGATTTGTGTGCTTATGTGATCACCAATAAGATAAATGCACGAATCGGATTTATATGCACTTAACTGTGTCTGAACTATTTGTTCTTGTTGTATCTTCTTGAACAATTAGTTTGTATAATTCATGAAATGAATGAATGGAATTGAGAAGTATGTGTAAGTATTGTGTACTTGAGTATTGTACGTATGTATGGAAATGAAGTATTGACTTCTACTAATTCCTAACATTCTAACTCCTAACTTGGGTAATGAGTAAATGGAATGAGTAGAAGTCCGATATAGTTTCGGCCACGCGTGAGGATAAGGAAACACAAGAGGTTGGATCCGAATCCTGGCTGTAATCTTTTCCATGGACCAATTCCCTTGAATGGGTAGCATCCTGGATTAGTGGGCCACCTTAAAGCCCGGTGGTGGGATGTAGTAATCCCTGCCCGGAGGTCATACCGACTTAACTGGAAGTAAAGTATGTAAGAAGTAAGTATTGTATGTGTATTGGTCTTGACTATTGTAAGTCATTGACCGGAAGTAAAAGAGTACCGAACACCCGATTAACCCGGGTGTGCAGTAAAGCTAACTGGACCTTTGTATGTATTGGAGAATTGTATCTCCGTATTGCGTATTGAGTATGTACTGTGTATGTGTATTCTGGAAGATGGTAAGTAAGTATTGGTTGACTCGTATTGTCCTCCAAGCATGTATGGTACTGTACGTATGTATGTATATCTTGTGCAGTATTGTAGTATCGTGAATGAAAGCATGTATGTATGTATGTATGAATGTATGTATTGCAAAATGAATTGCATGTATTCGACCAAATGGTCGGCGTACCCTCGCTAGTACGCGGGGTATGCGGTTATCATATTCAGCGTAAGCTGACCCCCTCGGGGGACCATTTTTAGTGTGCAGGTACCCGGAGCGAATACGGTCAAGGTAAGAGACCGGTGGCGCGCCTTGTAATTAGAAGTATCTAGTTTGTGAGGAATGGGTAGCAGATTGAATCCTAGTAAGTGTGTATGAATTTGGGAGAAGTACTGTATTGATTTTGGAACCTAGTAAACTCGGTATGCGTAGTGTATTATCTTGTACGGAGTTGTGAAGTATTGTATTGAATGGAGTACGGTATTGAATGGAGTAATGTATCAAATGGAGTATTGTAGTAATCAGTACGTAATGAGAGTATGTATTGTATTAAGTAGTACTCGGATATTCCGGTCCATCAGGCCGATGCTGTATGTAGAAGTAGTAGCCTTGTTAGTCACGTGGGTGACTAACGGCATTGTATCACCCGATGTATGTAAGTATGTATCCGCTGCGTGACTCGGGAAGCACGAGGAGATTGGACGGTAATGATTGAATTAATAGTAGGGGTGTTACATCTCGGTTTGTATCTAGGTCCTTTAGTTACGACTTGCTGATGTCCTGTTGAAACTCCTAGGCTTTGACATTAAGATGTAATTTCTAGTGTTGGGTACTATTTTTTCTTCCTAGGCTTTTTCCCAATGGATTTTCCTAGGGAGGTTTTAATGAGGCCCAATATATACCACTTTTTTCTTTTAATAAAATGGCTTTAAGCCCTAATTATAAAAAAAACTTAAACATAAGATTCACTACTGTAACTAGACTTGGCAAGGGTGACCCAAACCAGAAAAACAGAACCGATTTGAACCCGATTTTAAACCGAATATCGTGACCCAAAATGTGACCTGAAAATCTGAACCGAACAAAAGCAAAACCGAATCAAACCAAAATTTGGTACAACCCAAATTCACCCTAACCGAACTCACCCGAACCGAATCCACCCGAATGCTTTGTTAAATCTAAATCTACTATAGTTGTTCCAACAATACAAATAATCTTGAATCCAAAAACACGTATAAATGAAGATTTAGACATCCAATAAGTGTTCGCTCACAAATGATATATATACTATAGGATGTCTTCAATCTTCAAGCATCTCAAGCCTTTTTGTATTAAAACATTCATGAACTATGTTGTTACCCTTCCCACACATAAATGTTTTGCTACAAACTATAGATGTTTTGTTTTAAAATGTTTTATAATACAACTTAATGTGTATCATTACAATTCTATAATACTCTACTAATTTTGATTTTAATAAAGTTAGGATTTTTTATGTTTAGGACATGAAACTTGGGAATGGTTTAAATGTTAATGAAGTTTAATTATAAAACCAAAACTTTTCAGTTGAGACATATACTAACCCAGATTAATGTGTATATGCCGAAAGAAAACGAGGAAAATAAATATTCTCAATGGTAGAGTACTGTGAAGCGTGAGATAGACTAGCATTTTGGAGGATGAATAACTCCACCAGATTATTTCATCTACCTTGACAACCAAACATAAAATGTTTTATAAGACTGAGTAATAAGTATTATTACTATTTTATATAACTTTATATTTTTATAAACTTATGTTTCTTTATGTTTAGGACTTAATTGGGAATGATTTGAATGTTGATGGACGGGCGTGGGCGTGTGATGCTTGCGCAAGGCGGTGATGGATGGGTGCAGGCGCACGACGCTTGTGCAAGGCGGTGCGGGGTGTGACGGGCGCGGGACGGCGGGAGGCACGACATCGAGCGTGGGCGGGGTAGACTGGGCATTGAGTGTAGTTTATTGACCACTAGTTCACAAAATTTTATTTTTATACTTGGTCGATATAATTAATAAATGTATAATAAAAAATTCATATACAAAAATTGTCATGCAATTTGATTTTGTCCAACCAGTTATAATAACAGTCTTGATAAAGAGTAACACTATATTAAAAGAATTTGGAGCCGCATATGAAAATCAATACAAGTTACAAAGGTTGCTTAAAATTCCTACTATAAATTTTTTGTCAATCAAATCTAACTCTAATAAGTCACCCGAGTTTGACTTATAACCCGAAAAAACCGAATTACGTAGAGGCTAACCTGAACCGAAAGCACCCGAACCCGAACTCAACCAAACCGAAGTCATCCGAATCTAATTTAAACTAGATGAACTCAACCCGATCTGAACCGGACTAAATAGTAAATATCTACAAATTGACCCGACTCAAACCGAACCAAACCCGAACCGAGTGACCCGGCTGAATTGCCAGGTCTAACTGCAACATCACTGATTCATTTTACGTAAACATAAGATTCACTTTGCATTGGGCATCCACAATGGTTTTGAGTTTTTTAGCACATTTCTAGGTGTCATTCCATCTAAAAATATATTTTATTAGTTAAGAAACTCTATTCACTACAATAACAAAGTTTCTTAATCTTCTCTCTCTCTTAATGAACAACCAATAAACTATTACTATTTAGATGTGAGAGAAAAAATAAAAGAGAGATACAACATAAGTGGGGTCTATTGGTCATAAAAAGGTTCTTAGTTATAAGAACCTTGGAGAGAGAAAATTAGTTGAATCCACAACATTGTAGAACATTTTTAAATTTCTCCACCTATGTAACCGTGTCAAGAACCCCTATTGTGGATGCTCACAATGTATATGAAACTTTTATAATCTGAAACTGAATTTTATAGAAGAAAAAATAATTCACTTTTATAACTCTACTGGTTCATTGTATGTAAACATAAGATTCACTTTGATAAGATTACAGTAATTACAATTGTCATAATAGTGGGCCGTTATCAAACAATACTTATAGCAGTAACTATAATTTTATAGTAGACAATAGTTCACTTTTATTACACTGTTGATTCATTTTATATAAACATAAGATTCGGTTTACACTAACACATCAAAATATATAGTAAACTTTATAATCTGAAACTGAATTTTATTATAGAAAAAAGTTTACTTTTATTGCAATACTGATTCATTTTACTTAAACGTAAGATTCACTTCTGTAACACCATAGATTCATTTTACGTAATCATAAGATTCACTTTACACAAACACATCACAATATAAAACATAAAGTTTTAAGTTTACCAAAACATATCCATGATTGATCTTGTTTTGAAGAGTGCGAATTATGATGAACAATGATATAATTTTTTCCATTTTTGCACTTATATTTTACAAGTTATAAAACTTAGATTTTTTTCCTATTCACCCAACCAGGGTGTGACACATAACACAAAATGTGGATGACTAAGCATTGTTTTTTTTTCAAATTTTCCTAATAATATTATACACGAGTAAGATTGTTGCATGATGGCCTCCTTCTAATATGGTGCCAGCCAGCTACAGCTTGTCTATTACCATCTCCATATTGTAACTCTTACTTGGCTTCTTTATTAAACCGGTCAAAGACTTCAACAGAAAGTCGCTGATCAACTTGATAGGACTGGACTGGTCCGGTCAAAATTAGGAGGTATTAGGGATGAAGTCACGGGTACAGAAGAAGATCCATGGGGCTGCGATTAAACCCTTGGAGTGTGACTTGCGATAACTATCGTGAGTTCTTCAATGCGCACTATTAGAATATAATTGTTTGATAACAACAAAAAATCGTTATTAAAAATCAAAATCATTACTAATCTAATTGATATGTAATGACTTTTGTCATTACATATCATTACATGAGATTGTGTAACCAAAGATCAATTTATTTATCGTAATGACTTTTATTCGTTACTAAAAGTTATATCGTTACTAAAAATATGATTTCGTAACATTTATATCGTTACTATAGTCTTAATTTTTTTTTAATCTTTAGTACTATCTTTGGTAACGAAAAACTTGTCACTAATAACAATTATGGTAACGAATTTAAGTCATTATCAGAACCTTTGTAACAAAAAATCTGATTTTTACTAGTGGCGGTTCCTCGAACTTGATCAACATAAGGCTCCACTGGTGCGGATAGAGCAAAAAACACGGTCGAAACCGCTCATAAACGAGGGTTCTGAACCAAACAACCATTATTTTTTGTCACCTATCTTAAGCGACGGTTCCAAAACCATCTTTTAAAATGATATTAAATGACGGTTTTGGACGAACCGTCTTTAAAAGCTCTTGGGCGCAAAAAAAAAGTGAATTTAGTCTAATGCGCCTAGATTAATGATTAATTTCTATTCTGAAGTGGTGTCTGGATTCGAACTCACGACCGATGGTACCCACGCACGTGTCCCCAACCACTAGACTACAACATCAAAATCATTCATTTTATGAACAAAACACATATGTAGCAATTATAACTTAATCTTTTAATTATTGGAATTTTAATTGTTATTCCAATTTATGTTCACTCCTATACAAATTATAATAAGTAGTAAGGCATGGTAATAGGTAAATAAGCATCGTATTATATACATACTAAAGATATTATAAGATTACATATATGTACATATAGTTACAATGTTAATTATAAAAGACTAATTTACTAAAGTAATAAATTAATGATAATTATAAAATATAAATTTTATTAAATTATATATACATGCAATATATCTCACTACCTATTTTGTGAATTTTAACCAACATGTAAACTAATTTAAATATTTATTACTCTATACTATTTTTCAGACTTTGTTAATTTATGTTGTCTTTTAACATATTTTAAAAGACGGTTTCCACCAAACCATCGCTTAAGAAGTTCATTCCGCGCGCATCTACCTGTTTTAAAAGACGGTTTCCAACAAACCGTCACTTAAGGTCGTTTCGCGCGCGCGTCTACTGTTTTAAAAGATGGTTTAAGACAGACCGTCGTGTAAGTTCTATTTTAAAAGACAGTTTTAGGCGAACCGTCATTTAAGTTCTATTTTAAAAGAGGCGAACCGTCATTTAAGATACTTTGGCGCGTTGAAATCACTTGACCCCGCGCGTATCCCACAGGCTTAAATAACGGTTTTCACCAAAACCGTCATTTATAGACCGTTTTTTTTATATTTTTTCTACTAGTGCTCCTATATCTAGTGTGTAAGAAAATAATAAATTAATATATAGAGAAGATATATAATTAATTACATTAATTAGTTATACTGCAAGAATTCATACATTTTGTTACCACGTCATGTGTAAGTGGTGTGGTATAGTCTAATTATCCAGTGCATGATGAGCATAACTTACATGCATCATTTAAGTTTTTATTAAAGTTAAAATTAGAAGGTTTTTTACGGAGCACATGAGTAAAATGTTAAGCAACTTATGAACGATGGTTTATATAGCGGACATGTCAAGCATCATTTAGGAAACCTTAAAGCAAAAATTCTTTAGATGGTCATACACACTCAAAATGGATGATCCAATGAATACGTATTTTAATATCTTTAGCATTAAGTTGTGTTGCAAGACACATATTGTATGTGTGAGCCATAGTAGCAAAACCCAAGTGACATTTGATCTCTGCAAGACTGCCCTCGAGACTCGCTGAACATGATCTTCAATTCAGCTATATTGAGGTGATGACCCGAAGAAGTCATAATATGTAATAAGGTCCATAAGGGTTGATAACCGTTTTTCCACTTGTTTACATCATCCACAAAGATAAGATGTGGGATCAATGACGAATTTTGATGAGTGGGGTAAATGAAAATGTACTAGGGGTTGTGTAGGTGCTTTATCATCTTCTATTTTTCCATTTTAGTGAGTTTTCATTTGGTTTTTTATTTTATTGACGTTCTTATATATTGTTTGAACCTTAAGAAAAAATATTTTGGATCAGAGCACAAAAACAGAGAAACATAAAAAAACTAACATAATTAAAAAGAAAAAATATAGCTAAAACAAAGAACATGGAAAACATGAGTTTGACATCCGACTGACCCATAAATCCAACCCAATTTGGGTCCAATGAAGAGTCAGGCTCCCATTTTATCCCACACATATCATGAAAGACCAATGCAGCCATGAAATTCTTTAATAACCATTTCCATTTAGATTCAAATATACGAGTCTTCATGAGAAAAACTAGGTTTGGTTTTTATGAGTTAACCAAACCTCATATGCATTCAACTTTTTACGGTGACCTGTGGTAGTTGAGACAGATGCAATTCATTTGGCTGGCACTCTTAATCCTTTTGACATGATCTTACCTGATATGAAAGTGAGGATACTAACACCAAATCTAGGCCCCTATTTGATGGTTGAGCAATCCGGTTGTACGATAACAAGGTACATTCGTGGACAGTCTTCATATTTGATTTGAACAACCAAAGTTGAACATTCTTTATAATAACACATATAACTTTTGTATCATTCTGAACAATCAATACATTAACTTGAATAATCTTTGAACTTAAATGACCGGTTATACTACAACCGGTTGTTCAATAGTATTTACCATGGTTGTTATGCTGCAGAAGTTTCATCTTTTTTTTAGAGATACAGATCGACTCATAAGAAGACTCCAATTTGAAACCATTTACTTGTCTTATAAAGATTAATATATTGGGTATCCCAAACCCAAACGGTTGTATTAATATATAACATGATGATTAATAGACTTGAGTTTGAATCCATGTAAATTTATGTGATGTCAAAACAACAACAACAATAATAATAATAATAATAATAATAATAATATAATATAATAATAATAATAATAATAATAAATTATTGAAAAGTTCCTAAGATCTTGACACAATCTAGAGCTTCAGCCACATCCGGATTAACAACAAGAACAAATAAGTAAAGAAGAGGTAAAAGACGAATGTCTTCCTTATTCAGAAAATATAGAGATACAGAGAGGTCTCTTACTAATGTACTATTTGTCTATTTAATTGTAAAACTAAACCATATATATATATATATAGAGAAGTATAGCTGGCTCTATACAATGCCAAACTAATAATTAACGGTGTTAACTATAATAATAATACACTCTAACTACTAACTTATATTAACTTGACTATCTTAACAACCCCCCTTAAAACAAATAATGAGATTGTTTGTTTTGACCGTGAGAGTTAAGACTTGTTTCAGTTAACTCGCACTGCACCGTTCATATCCTTAACACCCAGTTGTCTTAAGACCACAGGATACGCACACCTTGGCAACACTTTGGTTAACACATCTTTCAACTGATGTTGTGATGGTATAAATTCTACCTGGATCTGACCTTGCTGCAGTTTCTGCCTGACAAAGTGACAGTCCACCTCAATGTGCTTGGTCCTCTTGTGAAATATTGGATTCCTCGCTATATGCACTGCTACTTGGCTATCTGACTTGACGTCATGAGTATTTTTTCCAAAATTAGTTTTTTTTTTCACTTGGAAGCCAAGTCCAGCGGTATGCATAACACACATATAAGACGCAAGCACACATATCAAACATCACAGGACAACTTTTAGACAACCAAACAAACAACACTCATGATCGGCGTCGGGCCAAGGCCTGAGCAGCCTAACCGAACCAACCCTTGTGCCACAAGCATGACTATGGGTGGTCTTGAACCGCCCCACGGTGAGTTCCCACATCCTCACACCCCTTTGCCCAAAGGCATGGATGTGCAAGACACTCCACTAAATGAACATCTTCCCTAGTGGAGCAACCCCAGTGCCAAGGCACCTTCAATAGAGACGCACTAGCGTGGGCCATGCAGTGCACTCACCACCACCCAGACCATCTTGGCCATGCCGGACACAAGTCCTGACTTAGTGTGTTACCACTCGCACTCCCGCACTTGTCCAAGTGCGGAACCAGTCATACGACAAGCACATGCTGACCTAACTCGATATCAGGGACACCGGCAGAGGGGGCAAGGCCCCGTAGCCGTTGGAGCCAACTACCCAGCTATAGATAGTGGGACATGTCAATAGACATGTTCTAGGCACTCACGTGTCTAGCCGGGTGCTCTCTAGGCAGCCCGGGGAGACTCACGACTAGTTCACCTAGCCGCCGGTGTGGGCTGCATGGGCCCAACACCGCCAAAGAGTCCAAGCGTCCCGAAATCCCCATTCATGGGTATAATGTAGCCATTGACACCCTCGGGTACTTTAGTGCCCAGCCGGGACACAGCCGTGCAAGGCTGCTTAGGGATGGCAAAGGGTTAGGTTCGGGTCGGGTGACGCTTCACCCGACCCATCACCCATTTTTCACCCGCATCACCTGACCCCACCCGTCACCCGTAACTTCATCACCCGTCACCTGTTTCACCCGTCACCCGCGGGTGAAACGGGTGAACCATTCACCCGCGAGTGAAACGGGTGAACCCGTCACCCGTTTTTATTTATTTTTCAGCAATTATTTTTATTTTTTAACACTTTAAATAAACTTAGTTTTTCAAAAAAAATACACTGATATTTGTTAAATAATACATACCACATCAACTAATATCAACAACATACTCAAAACATAAAATATTAAAAAAAATTATAAACTATCTCAATAAATATATGATAAGTATATTTTTTATATTTAATATAATATATACGTGTGACGGGTCGGGTGAACGGGTCGGGTGCCGGGTGAAAAATGTTCACCCGACCCGACCCGTCACCCCCACCCGTTTCACCTGTCACCCATTTCACCCATTTTTTCGGGTTTTCACCCGTTTTCGCAGGTCGGGTGATCGGGTGAAACGGGCACCTGTCACCCATTGTCATCCCTAAGGCTGCCTAGGACAGGTCAGGCAGAAACTAACCAGCCTATAACACCTGTTTTAATTGGATCCAAGGAATGTAAAGTTGTGCACTCCCCTTGACTGTTTAATGAGAAACACCTAAGTACAAGGCTTTATGTGTGATGGGTTGTGATTCTTCACCATTTACCATAAGAGCGCCTCAGGGCTACGCAGTGACATGTGGGTCGTGTCAAGAAGGATTGGCTTGATGCAGCGGTGACAAGTGATGGGTTTGAGTCCCTAGCACGTTGTCATGCGCACGATGACCTGACGAGGTTGGCAAGTGAATTGCACTTGGCCATGTGAGCTGGGCTCACCCAAGCACGCGAGGGCGGTGGTAGTATTGTGTCGGTGGAGTGTCGAGGACCTTGCCATGGCGGATACAACGAGACTTAGGACAAGGGCCTGGGGCGCCTTGTGCTGTCACGACATTGCACAGCATTGCATGACACGGGTGCTGGCTGTGCTGGGCACGGGCACAGGCTGTGACTGCATGCGTGGGGCGTCGGTGGCAAGGGGGTTCCATAAGCAACAAGCGCGGGTGTCATGCATTGACACGGGTGGTGGCTACTGGCTGTGAGCTGCGGACACGCTGCGGGTTGTGAGCACTGTGCTAGGCGCATGTGTGTTGCAGTAAAATTGGGTTTTACTATGGTCCCTTGGTAATTCTGGGAGTTACCTTAATTAAGTCTTGACCCATTGGTGGAGTGGATGTTATGAGGTTACATTAATAACATCTCACTTATGAGAAGGGAACTTCTTATTAATATGGCGATTACGGATGTTACTAGCTTTCCTCTTAATTATCTTATTTAAGATAATATTGGTTGGTCTTCCTTGGAGGAATTCCTAAAGCCTTATTGATTGCCAAATTAAAAGGGCGAGTCAAGAGTTGTTGTTATGAGATATTAACTCCCTTGTAACCGATGGGTTAAGGAAGAGTCACCAACTCCTTTATTTATGGCGCCTAGTATGGAGGTGATTCTCTAGCTTCTAGCGCTTATATTTAATGGGGACTGTTGGGATATCTCTAACAATTAAATGGGCTGGTTAATGGAGGAAGCTAAGGAGAATCGTAACTCTCCGTATTTAATAAAGGAAGTTACTAATGGTTGCTATAAAAGGGAATGAGGGCGGCAAGGTTGGATACATGTTCACATCATTCCATTATCTGCGCCTTTTGTGAGTAAACAAAGAAGAGAGCTTTGTTCTTGGCTAATCCCACAATTCCCTAAAGATAGCTTCGTCTCACAAAGAGAAGTTGGGCTTTCTTTCCTCCTTTGAGACGCCATTAGTGTAGAAGGGTCTAGGACCGCTTCTTACCCCTTTGTCCCATCAGTAAAGCAGACCCGCTACTTCTCCAATCCTGTAACAAAGTAGTGCTGGACTGGGTTGCTACCGTGTGGGTGGTAAAGCGTGCTTGTGCATCCGTGTTGGGTCATCCTCGAGTTAAAGATCTAGAAGGAAGGATAAGTGGAGTGCTTGGAAGTTTGAAGAGGCCTAGGTTTCGAACAACCTCTTTGTATGGTTGAGGGGTGGGGCGGCTGATCGACTCGGGCGTGAGTTGAGCCGGTCATAACGAGAATTTCCTCATGTGACACAGCCCCTTAAAGAGGTTAATGTACCTTTCAGGCCATACTGGACGCAGACATGCTCCTTTGCAGCCAAAACCCGGCATAGTCTTGGGACACTTCAAAAATTCACTAAAATTAGATGCAAGCTCCAATTGCCAGTAAACTTTGCCAACATTCCTTATTGATCAAGGGCAACATATGGCCTTCTTAAGTGCCAAACAAAGTTGTCAAGATGCCACACGTTTTGAGCCAACTTCACATCGGCTGCAACAGGGCCTGCGGACGGTGTCCAGATGGGCACTGGGTGCCTGCGGCAGTGTCCAGATGGGCACTGGGTGCCTGCGGCAGTGTCCAGATGGGCACTGGGTGTCTGCGGCAGTGTCCAGGCAGGCACCATCACCCTGCAGCATAAGGGACAGGGCACCCCAAGCAAGGTCTGAGCGCCTGTGACACCACACCATTGCGCCCACAAGGCACACAGCAAGGCTCGCGCCCCTAGGCCCGACCCTTGGGCCAACCTCAAAGGCTGGGCCATGTCCATGGCACTTGCACAAGGCATATACCAATTTAGATTTCCATCACACGTAACTAGACAAGGTCAACAACAAGTCATGTCATAGTTGTCAAGCTGCTAGCCCAAAAATGTGCGTGACAAACCCTCCCCCCGTTAAAGTATTTACCTACCTCTGCAAAGTCCTCATGGGAGTAAGGTCATCTTTACTTGGTTCCCGGTTTAATTCAGTTGGCATTAACTGCCGTGTCTTGCTCCAATTTGTGCGGACTACATTGACCTAACCTGGTCTTGTGCAAGAATTGGGCAACCGGTGCCTTTGCACACCAACCCGCGTGCGGTTGCAATATTGTCAACCAGCTTACCTCTACAACAGTTTGTCTCAGTGCTCTTACTCTGCTTCTGCATAAGAAAGAGCTACATTAGTTTGTTTTTTTATTTCCAAGACAAAGCACAACCACCAAGTTCAACATAAAAACCACTTATAGACCTCCTTGTATTAGGACATCCACCCCAATCAGCATCACAATATGCAGCTAAATCAAAGTTCTTAGAACTATTTAACATGAGACCATAGCTAGATGTTCCTTTAATGTATCTAAGGGTATGTAAGGCTGCTTTCATATGCATATCAGTGGGCCTGTTCAAAAATTAACTCAACAGTTGTATACTAAAGCACAAATCTGGTCTAGTATGTGTCAAAAGTTTCATTTTCCCTATTAATCTCATATATAATAACATAGGGTCTGCCAGAGGTTTCCCATCCTCTAGTAACAATTTTACATTAAGATCTAAAGGGACTGGTGTTTCTTTGAATTGTTCACAACCTAACTGTTTAACAAGTTGTTCTAAATAGTTTTTCTTCAACAAAATCATTCCTTCCTTTATTAAAAAAAATTTATTTCAAGGAAACTTCCTAAACTTTCTATATCCTTTATTTTAAACTCCTCGTCCAGATTCATTTTCATAAACTAAACCATTTCTACATCATCACCAGTGAGTAGAACATCATCACCATAAACAACAAGTATAATAATCTTCTCTTTGATTCTTCTAATAAATAATGAATAATCATTCAAGGACCGAAGGAAACCTAAATAAAACATAAAACCACTTAGTTTCCCATGCCATTGTCTTGAGGCTTGCTTCATTCAATAAAGTGATTTCCTCAATCTATGAACTTTCCCTTTGTTGTCTTGTATCCTAATGGTAACTCCATGTAGACCTCCTCATGAAGGTCATCATAGAGGAATGCATTGATGATATCTAGCTGATTAACATCCTATTCTCTCTTTACAACTAGAATTATGATGGCTCTAATGGTGGTAAACTTCACAACTAGTGAGAAGGCTTCTAAATAGTCTATCCCATATTTTTAGTTATCCCCCTTAGTAACAAGTCTAGCCTTATATCTCTCTAGGAACCATCTACCTTATATTTAATTTTATAAACCCACTTTGAACCTATTGGTTTCTTTCTCTTTGGATTATCCACTATATCCCAAGTCATGTTCCTCTCTAAGGCATTTGTTTCCTCTCTCATAGCTTTTGTCCACTTTTCATTTTCAGCTGCTTCATAATAATCTTGTGGTTCTGCCCCCATATCTTACCTAGCATTTTAGCATTTATGATCTATTTTCCCTTCTATACTACATATATTTGGGCTAACAACAATGACCTCACTAGGTTGTAACATGGGAAAAAACAAGTAATATCATGAATGACTGCTTTAGGTTGGTTATGTAATGCTGACAGTCTATCATAAAACAAACACAGAAAAGGGATTAAAGGACTTCCCTTGAATCTGATGAGGCATACTTCCTAGCACAATGTTCATCTTCTAAGATCTGTTCCCTCTTGCTCAATGTGTATATCCTTTTCTGTTTGTTTTGTTTGATGTTGTAGGTCTCCAACTGTATCCCTATTATGTTCTACATTTTCCTCATTAATTCATCAGTAACAGAAATCCTTTCAGGATCATTAGGATCTCTTATTACAAAGTTCTATTTTTCCTTTTCAATTATTCCCTCTACTAACTTCATCAAGGAATTTTCTGCAGTGGAACTTTGTGTCTGGTTTTCCCTTTCCGAGACTATTATGTAGTTATTTCTAAAAGGAAAAACATTTTCATAAAACCCCTTCTTATTTGGTGGATAGCCTATGAAAACCCATTTTACTAACTTGGCTGCAAATTTATCATGCAGAGGAGAGTTAATGTGTACAAGACAAAGTGACCCAAAACACTTCAAGGCATCATAATCAGGTTCCTTCTTATACAGAACAACATAGGGGCTTTTTACTCCTAAAACATTCAGTGGCATTCTGTTTATCAAGTACACATATGTTAAAATGCTTTACCCTCTAAATTTCAAAGGCATGCCATAGAGAAACATTAACTCCTTGCAATTTCTAGAATATGTAGGTGTTTCCTCTCAACAATTCCATTCTATTCAAGGGTATGTGCACATGATGCTTGGTGCTTGATTCCCTTTGACTTTAAATATTCTATTCCTTCTCTTGAAGTGCCTAACTCATATGCATTTTCACTTCTAGTTATTCTTACCTTCATTTTATACTAGACTTTCACCATTTCTATGAAGTGCTTAATTATATGAAAGCAAAGGGATTTTTGGTAGACAAGGTGTACCCAAGTGGCACGGGACTTATCATCAACAAATGTAACAAAAATATGTGAAATTTTCATGAGCTTTGGTTCCATATGGACCCCATAAATCAACGTGTATGATTTCAAAAATCTAATTGGATTTAGTATAACTGACAAGAAAAGGGAGTCTATGGCTCTTAGCTTTACAACAGGATTCACAAAGAAATTGTTTGTTTCCTAGACTCTTCTCAAACAACCCCATTTTCAGCTTTCCTATAGGCAAATGGCCCGGCCTATGGTGTCATAGGCTACCATCATCTCTACAGTCAAAAGAATCTATCAAATGTGTCACATTACAAGCATTCAAGGGGAAATCTACATTATGATCAAAAAAGAAATTTTGATCTAACAAATATAACCCTTCTGAAAGTGTCTCAACCTCTTGTTCAAGATTTGAATTACATTCCTGAAACAAACAACAAGTATCATCAAAGTAAAATCTCATCTTAAGTTGTTTTGCTAATCTACTTATAGAAATCATATTAAATTTGAAATTTGGAACAAAACCCACATCATAGAGAGTCAGGGATTGATTGATCTTAACATTTCCCATAATTTTTACCTCTTGTGGGTGTCCATCAGGTATACCTGTTGTATGACCATGATTTAAAGATTTATAACTTAATAATCTACCAATATCACAACACATATGCTCTGTTGCTCCACTATCAAGAACATATATATCTATTAAGTAAGTTTCTTTTCCTATTACTCAAGGAAACATTATCCCTATATGTATTATTCAAGGACTTAAATAGAGAAGAACAAGTTTAGATTCAGAAACAATACCGATAAAGCTGCAAGTTGAGTTCTCTTATTGATCATTTTCCATCTATTGGTTTTTTTAATATTGAGATAGAAGTTGGGTCACTTGCTCCAGAGCAAAGGTCTTCGAACATTCTTTTGGATTTGTAGTGCTCGCATCTGCACTCGTTGCTGAAGATATTTTCCCTTTCTTCCAGAACGAAGGGAACCATAGATCTGGTAGCATTTGTCTACAGTGTGGCCATTTCACCCACAATGAGTGCATTGAAGATTGTTTCACTTTCCTTACATGTTCCGGTAAGGCTTCAAGCTCCTTTTGAAGGTTTCTGTTGTGAAGGATAGTGCCCCAGATCCAGACCCATTTTCCCCCTTTCTAGTGGCGCAGACAATCTTCTGTCGTTCTTCTTGAACCAGTAAGGAGTACACTTGTTCTATGGAGGGAAGATGGCTCATCATGAGAATATTTCCCCTAATGATTGCAAATCTTTCATTACCTCCCATCAAGAACTATATAACTCTATGCTTTCTAAATATCTCTTTATACCCATACGCGTCCTCACACACAAAGTTTGGGATTTCCTCTGAGGAGTCAGTTTCGTCCCAAATTTCTTTAATTCGTGTGTAATAGGCACTGATGGTATCCCCTTCTTGTCTTATTTCACTTAGCTTTTGGTAAATATCTCTTTATACCCAGACACTTCCTCACACACAAAGTTTGGTGGCGCTAGTCTCCGCCTTTTCACCAATAGCCACTTCCTTTTGTTTCTCCTTCTCGCCCGCACTTCCTGACATTGTGACTGATGTTTTTCTCCACCCAAGAATAGACTTCGTTCTCACTGATTGAGCTCACTTCTATGTTGGTGGCTCTGATATCATGAAAAGTTCCCGAGATCTTGACACAATCGTTTCATCCAATCCGGATTAACAGCAAGAAGAATAAAAACAAAGAAGTAGAGAAGAGGAAAAAACTGATGTCTTTCTTATTGAGAAAATATAGAGATACGGAGAGGGGTTTCTTACTAATGTACTATCTGTTTATTTAATTGTAAAACTAAACCATATATATATATAGCTTAAATTAAAAGTACAGAAATTGAAATAAATAACTTGAATTTAAAAGAACATAAACAAACAAATAAACATTAGATATTGAATATCCAGAACTCTCTTAAGAGTTAATCTTGTATTGATATTAAGAAGATAGAAGATGGATACACAGAATTGAATTCTTGAGAGAGAGAGAGAGGAGAGAGAGAGAGAGAGAGAGGTCTGAGCTTATCTTTCTAGTTTCAAGTTTCTATAACTTGAAACACCACTGCCTCACTTGTTGCCCTCAAGTTCCCTTATATAGGCGAGTACAATAACTGAGGCATTATTTGCCTTAATAATGGAAGCACTATTTGCTTTTTGGAAAGTAAATGCTTTTTGAAAAGTAAAATTATTTTGTTGGCAATAATGTTGCCTTTTGAAAAAGGAAACACAATAATTGAGATGCCTTGCATGATTGATGCGTCTTTTGAATTATTGGTGTGACTTGATAATTCTCCGATTATTTTTCTACAGTGCCTGGTCGTCGTTGCTGCTGTCGTACAAATTCTAGTCGTTGCTGAAGTACAGTTCTTCTGGAAATTCTGGGCTGTCGAAATGCTCAAACAGGTCTGGTGTTGAGATATTGAGTTCATAATGTATATTGTAAACTAATTCTTCCACTTCGAGCTCGACTTTGAGTTTGCGATGGTGCCACTCGTAGTCTGTTGTACAGGGCAGCTCAGAGAATGGATCAATTCTTGTGATATAGTATGTGGAAGTGCGATATTCCACATATTCTTGTATTTCTCTGACGCGAGCGTCAAACTCTGGTGGTTCTTGGCCGGTGTTGACAAGGAGGCTTTGCTGGATGTGCTTTAGCGGAACCCAAATATGGAGTTTTTGATATATGGGACGGTCACTAGAGTAAAAACGGTGATCGTAAGGTTGAACGCAGAGGAACGTTTGACCTCGACGACCATTATATGGAGGATGTTGATATGTTGTCATCTAGACTGGATGTTGCTGGTCTCGTAGTTGCCAATTCTGGGAAAGTCTGGTAAAAATTGGAATTCTATGGGAATTTGTGTGAGTTTTGTGGAGGTATGATATTTCAAAATCTTGTGGAGCAACGTGTCATTAGGGTTGCTCTTTTGAATCTTGAATTTGAGCTTTCCAAAAGCTTGTTGCCATTTTGGTGGTTTTTGTTGAGACGGTGCCATCGTTGAGGAAGACGAAGGATGTACCTGTGAATTGAAAGGATTTTATACTCTTTTTACTCTTTTATTTTTTACATCATATCTTCATATGGATCATCCTGGGCGCAGGGGCCTCCCATTATATCATAGGATGTAGATCCTTCAGAGGATGAGTCCGCAACGTCAGCCCATACTTCAATCTTGGGTTGTTGTTGGATCTTGTACTGCGTAAACTGAAATCGTAGTTCTGGATTTGTGTCTAGGAACTTTTGAAACATTTCAACTTGTTGTGGTGATTTGGGTTTTTGAGGTGCCGAACAAATGGCTAGAGGAGTAGGCGAGGAGAATTCTGTTTTTGGGCTTGGTCCGGTAATGGATAGTGTTTTGAGGGGCTTAAAAGAGCTTTTTGTTCCACTTGATAGTTTTTGAAGGTAATAACTTTTTTGTCGGTGGTTGTATAGGCCTTAACGTTCTCGTAAGAGCAGAACTTGGACCAAACTTGGGCCACCATTTGATTCGAAAATCTCGAACCAAACAGTATGAGAATGGTGTTGGCAAAAATTGGTCAATCTTGTACGTCCAACAGAAAATTCATGGGACGCAGAATATTGCGAAAAACTATAGTTCTTTCGTGTATTGTGGGCGGTTGAAGTATTGAAGCCAGTAGGGATAATTAGGCTGGACTTCTTTGGGTAAAATGTCTGAAGTTCCTCCGAAATACACCAATCGTAGAACCATATCGGAAAATCCTTATCACACTTCTCATGGAAATTGATGAACCATGAGTGTGTTCCTGGTCGAAGTAATAGAAATCGATACCATGCTTCTTGGTAATCGATGTAATTGTAAGTATTTGGATAGAAGATTACCGAGAAAGAATATATGATCAGAGAAGTACAACTGGCTCTTTACACTGCCAAACTAATAACTAAACGTGTTAACTATAACAATACACTCTAACTACTAACTTATACTATTAACTTGACTATCTTAACAATAATTGCTATAAAATACATGTATTTGCTTGAAGTTTTTCGAGACTTTATAATACCTACGGATCCGGAGGGAATGCTCGTCTAATGCTTTTTTAGCTAACCTTCAGACCTATTAGATCAAGTTGAACATAAAATAATTGTGATATTTTATGAAGTGCCACACACCAAGAAGTAACAACAAATAGCATTAAAAAACGGTTATTGCATTTACTTCCAGAAAAAAGTACATACCATTTGTTAAAAAACAAGCAGTTGCGGTTTAAAAAATACAACAAGAGCAGCCGTAAGTAACAACTAACAAGATACGGGACGACTATTTGTTGAGTCTCTACGGATTTCTTTTCTTTAGAAACGCTTTCACGGAGTCAAACGGGAAAAAACCACTCATATAATAGTTAGTTGTACTAAATTAGGATAGTGTTCTTTTTTGCGGATAGAATTTTAAGTGATCCGGTTATCATAAAAAATATTGGGAAAATTCACAAGATACCACTGTTTAAGTTTCTAATTCACAAAATATCACTGTTTTTTTCGTAATTCAGCTTTAAACATGCTTAAACGTTGTCCGAAATTGATGAAACTTTACATGAACGATGTTAAAGTGTTATATTTTGGTCCAATATCAAATTTGAAGTTTTTTAAGCTCATATGTGACATGTGGGACCCAATGAACAAGTGACTTGTTCATTGGGTCCCACATGTCACATATGAGCTTAAAAAACTTCAAATTTGATATTGGACCAAAATATAACACTTTAACATCGTTCATGTAAAGTTTCATCAATTTCGGACAACGTTTAAGCATGTTTAAAGCTGAATTACGAAAAAAACATTGGTATTTTGTGAATTAGAAACTTAAACAGTGGTATCTTGTGAATTTTCCCAAAAATATTACTTTTGTCCTGAATTGACTGTTTTGTTTATTATTTGAATATGTCGTTTGACTTCAATTTTTAACATATAAGATAAATTAATTTTGAAAATTTAAGTTTTGCATATGATTCCTTACATGATATATTATATGTTATAAAATTTAGTTTTATAAAATTATTTTATCTTATATGCTTAATATTAAAGTGGAAAAATATGTCATAAAGTAAACACGACGGTCAATTTAGGACAAAGGGAATATAAAGTAAATTTTTAAAGTTTGTGGTCTTTAATTTTCTGTTTTGTAATTCAGATATGTTTTTAAAAATTAAAATATTATTGTTATAAATATTTATCTTCAAATTTATTATTTAAAATTGTTTAATAAAATTATATAATTAAAAGTACTTATATGATGTAACCATAATTATCGATATAGAAATATTTTTTATTTAAAACACTAAAAAAATTATTATATAACCTATCAAGAAAAAAATTAGGGTGGAGATCGTCTATTTTTCGTCTGAAATCTATTTTTGAATTAAAAAACAAACTACTTAAAAAAATGTTGTTTAAAACGGATGGATCCACATATATAAAAACGGACGATTAAAACAGTAAAAAAAGGGACAATTAAAACACTAAAAAAGTGGACGGATCAATAGAATTCATTTCATCCATCATACCTCCAAAAGGTTGCATCGTTGCTCGTGTCAAAGTAAAATCGAATAACCATGCAACGGAAGTTTTGAGACAAATACATACACTCTTGTCATTGGTGAATCAGAAACTATGCAACATGTTTTTCTTCGCTGTCCCCCAACAAAGAAGTTATGGACGGGTCGGATTGAGACCTGGTCTCACAAGCAATCCAGAAAAAAATCTCATCGGTGGAATGCCTTTTTTATTATATAAATGATTAGTTGATTTAATTATTTGGTAATGATTGGTGTATTAAAAAGCCAAAAAGGTATTTCTGTCATAAATTTTTAACTATATTTAAATCTTTTCACGTTTTTCAATAGTATAGAAGTAATAATTATAGGGTAGTTTAATAGTCACATGATATTTGGTATATGATTGTAAAAGAAGGTAGTAATTCAACATATTGTTATTTGTAATTGATATATTAATGATTTAGTATTTCAGTGTATACGTTTTGGGAAACTTAGAAGTTATTTATGACATTAAAAAATTATTATATTAAAATTTTTCACGTTTTCCAATATCGCAGAAGAAATCAATATGTGGTAGCCTAACACTCACCTGATATGTGGTATATGAGCGTAGCACATGTTAGTGTTTAAAGGTATTGTTATGAGTACTTGAACTAGTACTAATTTAGTATTTTAGAGTATATGTTTAGAAAAACTAAAAAGACACTTCTGACATAAAAAATTTGTTATATTTAAATTTTTTCACATTTTCCAATATCGCAGAATTAATAATGATGTGGTAGCTTAATAGTCAAGTGATATCTGGTATATGAGCGTAGAAGACGTTAGTAATTGAATATATTGTTATAAGTATTTGATATACTACTGATTTAGTATTTGAGTGTGTATGTTTTGAAAAGCTAAAAATGTATTTTTGTTATAAATTTTTTAATATATTTACATCTTTTCACGTTTGTCAATGTTGTAGAGTATTAATTATGGGATAGTTTAATGCTTCTCATATTTGTTATATGATTATAGGTGTACATGGTAATTTAAGTAGAACTCACCTAGTATTTGAAACGAAAAGTAGTATCCAGTAAATGAATTTAACATAGACTAGTATTCGAGTAAGGCTTTTTATAGTATACGTATAACAATAGAGTCGGTATTCTTCATTTACCACTGGACATAAAACTGAACTGAGGAATTGGTAGATGAATAGTCAAAACAATAATAAACATTATATATATGTATGTTTCTCACATAGCATACCATAATTACTTTTAATACTAGTTAGCTTCTTCTTCGTCATTCCACTTCACCACCATTTACGCATGATATAGTATTTTTCCTGATTCTTGGTATCATATCTACATTGTATAGATTACTTAAGTAAACGACTGACTATATGTTAAGTATCCGAGTAAAGGGCATATACTTAAAGTAACCGATTGTATAAATAGTGTACATAAGTATATGAATAAGGATATCGTAAAGATACGAATGTGAAAGTGTTAAGTATACATATATTTACAAATTAAGTATACCAATACTTTAACTATAACTATATTTATAAGTTAAATGTACGAATGTTTAAACATACTGTTATATGAGCATAGAAGACGTCAGTGCTTCAACATATTGGTATAAATTTGTAAACATTCGTATACTTAACACTATCACATTTGTATACTTAATTTGTAAACATTTGTATACTTCCCACTATTACATTAGTATACTTCACACTATTACATTCGTATACTTCACACTATTACATTCGTATACTTCACACTATTACATTCATATACTTACTTTTGTAAACATTGTGTATACTTACCACTATCACAAATTTGTATGCTAATGATCTAATCAGTCAAACACTATTTTTTGTAACGGTCATACTTATTATACAATAATGCTAATACCTTAGTTTTTGTTAAAAGAAACTTAAGTATACAATTATATACTTCTATACCAATATTCATATACTTGAAATATGAATATTCGTATACTATATGAACCAACATTCATACACTGTATATAACTACATTCGAACACTTTATATCTGTATACTTAATTTGTAAAGCTTTCTCGTAGGACCACCAAATCCAGCCTTTTTTAACTACAATCAAACATTATTTTCGTATACTTAATTTGCAATGGTTTCCCGCAGGACCACCAAACCCATTCTTTTCTAGAGCTTGTTCCTTAAACAACCTCGTAGGATTACTCTTCAGTCCCTGGATTAAGTCAATGAGACGAGCAGTTGAACCTCGATAAGCTGACATAAACGACTTCGGGTCATATTCTTGTGCCAACTGTTACAAAAAACAATAGTATATAAAAAAACATTCTAATTAGTAACATATATATATAGTCAGTCAAATACATGTAATATTCGTATACTTAATTTATGAGAATTCATATACTTAACACTATCACATTCGTATACTTAATTTGTAAATATTCTTATACTTAACACTATCACATTCGTATACTTTATTTATACTTAGTATCTAAACAGTCAAATACTTTATTTTTATAGATTTGCATACTTAGTATTTAAACAGTAGAATACTTTATTTCTGTAGATTTGCATACTTTATATCTAAACAGTCGAATAATTTATTTCTATATATTTGAATACTTAGTATCTACACAGTCGAATATTTTATTATATAGATTTTATACTTAATGTCTAAACATTCGTATACTTAATTGATACCAAAACAGTAAAATACTTAATTTTTTAAAAAACAGTCGAATACATTATATATATTCGTATATAAACACTCGAATACTTTATTTATATTGCTTCGTGTACTTAGTATACATACCGTCGAATACTTTATTTCTGTCGATTTCTATTCTTAATATCTAAGCAATCAAACACTTAATTTATAAAAAAAAAATTGAACTCTTAACTTAAAAAAAAGTGGAATACTTTATCAAAACAAAAATATGCTCATTTTAGTATGAGAACAAACTCACCGTTGTTTTTCTCTTTCATTTGGTTTTACCAATGTGCTGTTCCCACTCCATTGTTTTTATTGGTGAAGAAAACTGGACATGGTTACCAGTGAATGAGTAGAGAGAATGGATGAGAGAGCAAAATAAGTGAGAATGAAGAAAACCTTGAAAGAGCAAAAAATAGTGAGAGAGAAAAATCAGAAGTGTAGAGAGAATGAATGGAAGAGCATGATCAGACAAGATGAGAGAGAGCTTAGTAAATAAAGATGAAATACCTGGTTGTTTGACGTCGTCGAATAGATTTTGAAAGCGGTGGTTTCCCTTCTTCGACGCCAATGATTAGTAGGCGATCCTACAATAGCGTAGAAGTGAAGGATGAGTCGTTAATGGATTGAGGTATTTGATATGGTACGTTGGTGAATGAATTGAGAGGGAATGGTTGCTTTCAAAAAAAAATTGGGAGAGAAGGGGGAAGAGATGACCGGCAACAAAATGAATGAAGGTAGAAAAGTTGGATTTGGTAATTTTGGTAGTTGTTTATGGAATTCTAAGAGTCTAGCAACTATTATAATCTATAATATAGGTGTCATAGGCTGTAAAATAGGTCTGCTGAGCTTTAATTGATGTTGCTTTATCATTTAAAAAAATAAAAATGTCAGAAAAACAGCTACATAATTTAAACCATTAGATTACTTGCCTCCTAGATCTAAAGGACTAAATTCAATCCAGAAAAATCAGGGACCTCAACTGTCCAGACCCTAAGCCATATTCCCGACATATGATGGATTGGATCGCGCAGTTAACTGTGTCTCTAGTGCAGCTTTATGTGATCGGGTTTTGAATTTATGCTGTAGTAGATTGTCTGATGAGATAATGATTTTTTTTTTGTATCCTATGGAAAATTTGGTACGTTAGGTGTCACCTTTGATATGATTCAGAATGTTGCAGCATGAGAATTTAGTGCCTGTTTATGTTGATGCAAGTATACACCCTCAGGTGGATGGCTACAGGCTTGAAGTTGTAGTAATCGCGGTGGACCAAAGATATTATGCTAGACTGTGTGATCCTCAAGTAGCTGAAGGTCTAGCTTTTTCTTTTGGAGTTGAGATTATGCAACAGATCGAAGCGTCTAGTGTTTGTTTTTATACTGATTGTAAGGTAGTGGCTGACTATGTATATGAAATAGGAGTAGTCCAGCTGGATACTAGAACTGTTTTGAATATGGCCTTACGAACTTTTAAGAGTAAACAAGAATGGTTTTGTTGTTATGTATATATCGAGGGATTTGAATGTGAATGCACATGTAATAGCCAAATATGACAAGGGTAGAATGTGCGAATGATATATTTGTGGGTATGGTTCCTGATGTACTTAAACGTTTGGTTCATTAATATATAAGTATCTTTGGTTTAAAAAAAACACACTATTGTCATTCGTTAGAATAACAATTTCGTACGTCTAAGATTTGACCTCACAATCAATGTGGTATGTGTAACGTATAAAGATAACTAGTGGAGGAAGGAGATGAGACAAGACTTATAGAGGAAGAGAGGAGAGTTATTAGAATTGAATAGATAAAGAAAGGAGTAGAAGATAGTTAATTTGTTTATTGATGATGTCCATAACTCTAAATGCTTTAATAAATAAACATTCTGTAACTAACTAATTCATAAACAAACGAGAGGTAATATCTAATGGAACTAGAAAATTTTAAATTAACTCAAGATTCTCTAGTATGTAACCAAACTAAATAAAGTAATTTACGTTTGCAAGACTTCATCTGTATCTCCTTAGCTGCCGTTTGGTCTCCATCAAGAATAGAGTAGACTCACGTTATCAACTTCATATGTCAACAATTTGTCTAATGTTTCCCTAATCGTCGATAAATCTACCTTAAACAACTCACGGTGCAGAGAGTAGAGAGTCGAGGTTGTAGTTTTTTTTTTTTTTTTGGGGGGGGGGGGGGGGGGGGGGGGTGTTATTTCATATAAAAAATTAATTAGTTCTCCCACTGCCAGCTGGCACTACTCGAGATCAACGGAAAATTAGTTTTTCCCCCAACTTGAATATAACTATTACTATATAATTGACACTTTCCGTTTTTATAATATAAACTTTTCTTTTGTGAAAAAAAACATCAACGAAATCGTTTAAAAGAGACAAAAATAACATAAAAGTGAACGAGAACAATGCGTTGGGTTGGAAGGAGGAATCCAACCCAGCTGGTGCTGGTCCGTCTACCTCTTAGGTTCCTTACTCAAGTGGACCATTTTTTAACTTGGGAGAAACTAGAGCGGCCTTAATATAATTGCTACTGATTATGTACTACTATTAAACTTCAGCTTATTATTATAATTCGTCTGTATTTGTTGAGTGGAGGAGTGGTTTTAAAATAGTAGATTGTTGACGTTTTACCACGTTTTGCTTGATGGACAAAATTAAATAATCGTCTACTTTGTATTTAAATATGAGATCCAATTCCTGATGGCCGTTCCTACGCATGTGGTCGATCTCGATCAGCCCATGCAAGTAGCATGATGATGGTGTTTCGAATAATTAAGGATAATAGTACTACTATTAACTATAGTACTCTCCATTAAGTTGTTTAAGCAATTTGGTCAGTTGACTCAATTAAACATCCCTCCTTGTTGGCTCTCTGTTTTGTGAAACTTTTCCCATGATGCATTCTCTCTCTCTCTCTCTAGTTTGTATTCTTAATTTGGTATGGGGGATGGGGAATCATTCTGTTCTTATTCTCACGCGCCTTATAGATTTAAAAATTATAAAAATACTACTCCCTCCGTCCTGAATTGACCGTTCTGTTTGCTTTATGGCACGTTTTTCCACTTCAATATTAATCATATAAGATATAACAATTTTATAAAACTAAATTTTGTAACATATAGTTTATCATGTAAGGAATCATATGCAAAACTTAAATTTTCAAAATTAATTTATCTTATATGTTAAAAATTGAAGTCAAACGACACATCCAAATAGTAAACAGAACGGTCAATTCAGGACGGGGAGTACTACGATAAATGTAATCGGAATTATTATGACACCGTCGATGGTGAGATTTGTTGATTGTTTATGCACGCGCGCGAGAGTCCTTATCTTATTTTGTCCGATTCCGAACACGTTTTTTGCACTACATGCATTGTATTGCTTTGCTGATAATTACTACTAATTAAAATGTAAAGACAGCTACAGCAACATGTGTTTAAACATCTAAACTAATTCTGTAACCACATAATTATGGGGGATTGTATCTGGACTAATTGTGGATACGCATGATTTGTGGGTTACACTTACATGGTGAGTAATTAATTATGGTAATAATGAATAAGTACTTATTACACCAACAAAGTAAATTAACTCACTAATTATGTAAGTAGAGAGATATCAATTCTGATTCTAATATAGTTGAATGGATACATTTTGTATATTGGATATGATTTAAACTTTTGCAATATAGATAACTTGTATCAAATATATCATAGATTATCTTGGTGATGTCAGAATGATATAATTTCATCTATTGATATTCTTATGCGCTCGATCAGAACAAGTTTAGAGATTTTAATTATATGCACGTTTAAAATATATCAGTATCTATAGCATAATCATCACTTACATATTCTGATAGATGTTTGGTTATTTCCAAATCACTATTCCGCATCAGCACCAAATCAATATGTCCAACAGAATTGTAACCGAATCAAATACCCCTACAAATCGCTACAGATCAGTTGGAAAAAGTAATAAAAACGTTGGATATAGAGTACTGAGTAAGTCCAACGACGCTTTATACTTGGATAAAGACACGAAAAAAACAACAAATTTGTTATTTGGCTTTCTTTGTATGACATATTTATGACCGTTTTTTATTCATTATTCTATATGTTGGAGAATAGATAAATTTTTAGCTACATGTGATTGTAGCCATTTCTTGCTACAACAGGATAGTTTTGGCTGCGTTCATTGATGTCTTTTTATTGGTATAAATGTGGTATAAATGTGGTGGTCCCCGCGTGGGTTCCACGTGGATCCTACATTCTAGTCCAATAATATATTGTCACATATAAAACAACCATAAAACAACCAGACCAAAACAACCACAAAACAACCATACCAAACGGATTTGTAATTAATGAAGTGTGATGGGACAAAAAGATAAAAAAAAAAAAAAACAGTGCCCACGCAACGATTTGATTACTGCATTCTTTTTTCTTTTATTTTTTTCTTTATCTTTATCACAATTCAAAATTTAAATAATTGTAACTTTTAATATATAAGTCCAAAATAAAAAAAATATGTCATTGTTATTTAAATTCAAGCTCTTCAAAACAAGACCAATCATGGATATGTTTTGACAATTTTGAAAAAAAAATATTTTTACATGTATAAGTCGTTCTATACTTTAATGTGAGGATGTATGTACATATTTTAATGTGAGAATGTACATGTTTTAATGTGACGATGTACATGTTCAAATGTGAGAATGTACATGTTTTTTAATGAACATCTGTACATGTTTGTATGGCCATCTGTACAAGTTTTCTCTCTTATACGTACAGATTTTAATCTAAGGATGTACATATTTAATGATTTGTACAGGTTCATGTGACCATCTGTATGTTTTTAATGTGAGGATGTACATGTTTTTACGTGAGAATGTACATGTTTTAGTGAACATTTGTACAGGTTTGTAAGACCATCTGTACAAGCTTTCTTTTACGTTATGTACACTATACATGTAAAAATAATTTTTTTAAAAAAGTTGTCAAAATATATCCATGACTGGTTTTGTTTTGAAGAGCTTGAATTTAGGTGAACTATGATATTTTTTTTTGGGATAATTCACGATATACCCCTGTTGGTTTTTTAATTCAACTTTAAACATGCTTAAATGTTGTCCAAAATTGATGAAACTTTACATGGATGATGCTAAAATGTTATATTTTGGTCTAATATCAAATTTGAAGTTTTTTAAGCTCATATGTGACATGTGGGACCCAATGAACATGTCATAATTTTCATTGGGTCCCACGGGTCACATGTGAGCTTAAAAAACTTCAAATTTGATATTGGCCAAAACATAACACTTTAGCATCGTCCATGTAAAGTTTCATCAATTTTGGACAACATTTAAGCATGTTTAAAGTTGAATTATGAAAACCGACAGGGGTATATTGTGAATTACGAAAGAAAACAGGGGTATATCCTGAATTTTCCCTTTTTTTATTTTGGACTTAGATATTAAAATTTATAATTATTTAAATTTTGTGTTGTGATAAAGATAAAGAAAAAGAATAAAAAACTAAAAAAATCTAAAACCAAAATGCTACACGCCTTGTATGTAGCCAAGTTGACTACATTCACCTTTAGCCAAAACAGCTATATGGACCAGATAAAAAAATACGCCATCAAATATGTTAAAATAATAAAATCAACTATGATACATTTTATTAACTTAAATGTTAACATATTACGATGGAGCTTTTGTTAGTTTTGACGGACATCTTTGTATGGATTGGTTTATGGTCTCGTATTTTAAAATTTAGCTTACATATTAATATATATATATATATATATATAATATATATATATATATATATATATATATATATATATATATATATATATATAACCATTAGAAAGAAAAAAAAAGAGTTGTTAGATTTTCAAAAAAATATATATGGATTTTTGATCTATTATATTATTAATTATTAGCAATTTTAAAAAAGAAATGGTCCTCGACCCATTCAACACTTGTCCCAAACGAGTCATAATCCACACAATTCATAGCTGGTCCTATACGGTCTCCGTCTTTGCCTTTACCAAATAACAACAAGATCTGCCTACTATGTCACATGGTTCGATCCTAAGCTGGCTCAATCCAAAGTCAACTGAACCCGAGCCAATCTTTGACCGGATTGATCCAGTGTAATGTTCTGGCAAATACTATTGTATAATAGTATAATACGATAGGAACTGTTTATTTTAGTTTAAAAGTTGTCTGATACAATACATTGTTCAGATTAATGAAACAATTACTTGTGTTATAGTTAAAATTATTCAATTTTATATAATGATTGTTTAAGTCAAATATGAAAATAGAGAGTAAAATGTTAACAACAATAACTTGCTTTTAACATATTCATCTGTTCATTTTATTAGAAAGTTTGACTCTAAATATTACTTAATTAAAAAATATTTTAATTCAAAATACTAAATGAAGTGTATTATAGTATATTTAAACCAGGTCTTGACTGTAAAAAAGCATGAAATTTATCTGGTGGAGACAAATGATACAATTCACTGAGTAATAGTTTTTGTTAGGCTTTTTATCTACTAACCAGGGGCGTATTCAAGGGATCATGTGGGGTCCACATTTTTGAAGAATTTAGATATTCTATATATATATAATAATTAGAGTTTATATATATATATATATACTATAATGATCTCATATAACATAGAGTTGTTGCCGGTGTAATGGTAAGAAATAGAAATATTGAGTGAATTATTCGGGTTCAAATCCCAATTATAATAAAAAATATGTTGAATTTTTTTTCTTCAAACAATAATGATCCCACATAATTTATATTCTGACTTCATCCTCCTGCCAACAACATAAAAAATTACTATGAAGGAAGATAAGACCTTAATTCCTTATCAAAATAGGGATCTCGTTTTAGATGATATATTATGTATTTTTGAAATATAAATAAATGAGAAATTGAAAAAAAAATCTATATTTACTAAGATCTATAGTAAAATAGTGGAAAATGCAGTACTACAAATACATTATAACTCCTGAATACATTTATGACAACAACTGTGAATATATATGTAAATTGTACATTGCATAAACTCTATATTTAATATATAATATAACTGTTTAAAAATTAAACTTTTAATATAATGGTTTATTGTACAATTTTACTTATTTAATATATATTATAATTATTAACTGTATACTAAATACAACAAGCTCTGATTACGTATGGGTGAAAGTAAGACAATTTTTTTAAAAAAATGAAAATTTATATATGTATGATTGTAGACCACAATAAAGATAATCACAAGAAGTTTAAAACTAGATGTGATTAAATAGGCAGGTGGGTCTCGTTTGGGCTGAGACTGGAAAAGAATTTTAAATCTGATAGACCTATTTCTAATGTCCAAGTCTGATTTTTTATTTTCGGTAAAGGTGGAACGCTTTTTGCTGACTCTACCGCTACTTGACTGTCTGCTTTTTTCATTTTTTGTAAATAATTTATAAGAATTTAAATAAATAATAAAATTCTAAATAAAAATTTATAAAAAATATATAAAAATTAAATTAAATATAAATTATATTATATATATAATTTTCAATAGTACTTTCATCGTTTAACAATATCTGTCGACTTAGAAACTTACATATTTACTAAAAAAGTAGAAAAATAATACATGATCCTTATTCTTTTTATCTAGATAATAATTACTTTATGTTTAATAGTAGAGTCAAAAATAAAAAAAAATATTAAAAAACTAGAATTTTTTATATTTTTAAACAAAATTCAAATTCTATAACAATAAATATTAATTAATGAATGCTATATATTTAATTTCGGATCCCACCGACTTTTATTTAGGGACCAAAATTTTACGATAGCCCCGGCCCGTATTAATATATTTCAAACCCAATGGCCGAGCTGACTCATAGGTCGGGGTTCAGTTTGATCGGCCCTATTTAAAACACGTTAATCTGTACTGTAATCACCGCATTTTGGCAATTAAAACAAGGCAGCAGAGATTGACACAAAAGTGTGGAAATCTAGAAAAAAATAATACTTCCTCCGTTTTGAATTGACCGTCATGTTTACCATTTATTTATGTCATTTGATTTCAATTTTTAACATATAAGATAAATTAATTTTGAATATTTAAGTTTTGCATATGATTCCTTACATGATAAACTATATGTTACAAAATTTAGTTTTATAAAATTATTTTATCTTATATGCTTAATATTGAAGTGAAAAAATGTGTCATAAAGCAAACATGACGGTCAATTAAGGACGGAGGGAGTAGTAGTACAGAAAAGGCAGTAAAGTGATTCTCGATCAGTGAGAAAGGACACTGACAATTTAGCATCAATCATTTAACTAGTAGTACTGATTTTTCTATTGTGGAACCAGCTTGATAACGTGCTGAGTACATATCGGATAACTGATCCAAACCTAACCCGTAAATAATGGATATGACTTAAGATTATTGATTTATTTAATTTTTGGGTTGGATATGGGTTAACTATTAAATATATAGATTGGGTATAGGTTAAGGGTCCTAATCCGAATTCAACCTGATCCATTTACTTAATTTAATTAAATAAATAAATAAATATGTTATATTTTAGTTGAATATGTATTAATTCTATAACCATTAGTATAATAGCAAACAAAAATATTATCACTTTTTAGGCTCACACAAATAATTATTTAATAAATCCAAATACATACTCTAGGTCATCTATATCCACCATTCACTGTTGTTTGAAAACCTAAATACTATGTCAATCATTAGTCGCATAAACTCCACCGTTCACACTATTGCATCCGTATAAATAACGGCTATGAGTTAAGATTGTTGACCCATTTAACAAAATGTTAACATTTAGAAAAATGGTACACAATGATTCGAAATAAATGACCGTCATCATGTGCACTCTTTTATGGACGACTGATCATTCGGCAGAAAAATAAGAGTATTTTTAAACGGGTTAAACGGGTCGGGTTTGAGTTTAATGATTTTATATGAGTTGGGTATGGGTTGAAAGTTTGTAACCCGATTATTTTTCACTCGAATATAAATCAATACAATTTTAATCGGGTTGGGTATGAATAAACTTCAACCCGACCCATCAACCCGAATTGACACCCCTAGGCTGTTTTTTATAAAATTTTATTTTTTCGTGTTTTACACCTCTATTTCCTTAATCATGTATCGTCGGTTTGATTTTTGTTATATATTTTTTATTTAAATATTTAAATATATAAGATAAATAATTTTATATATTAAATTTTGAAATAGAATTTATTAAAAAAAGTAATTAATTATATAATTTAAATACATAAAATTACATTATCTTATATATTAAATATTTAGAATTACAATTATAGACTTAAATAGTAAAAGAGGTAGTATTGTAATATATGATTGAAAACAATGCATAATTCTAAAACAACTAAACAAAAACCATTCAATATATTGTAAGTGTGCCATCACTATGTCACAAGTATATCAATTCAAACGAGCTCCTAGGCGTTGCAACTTTCCTTAGTTTTCTTACCCTACTTTCACTATTTCGTTTGTACTCTTGTGTTTATAAATAGTGCTATGTATTTATATTTCGTTCTTTCTCTTCAATGCCTATCAAATCCAATTTCGATGACTTAATAATATTGTGTAATAAGATATTATACAAACAAAATTTAAGCTTTATGATTACAATGTACCAAAAATAAAAAGAATTGAAAAAGTTCCCACTTTGCATTAGAAATAATCAATAAATCTTGGGAGCATTTGTTTGCTAAAAACTAAGAGCATGATTATCAAAGAATTTAAAAACAGGGTTTTAACATTCTTTCTCATACTTCTATTTTTTTCAATCATTTTTAAGAACCATATCTAATTTTTAATAATATCGGAGAACTCACATATTAGTTTTTAATTTTTTCTCTTTCATCTATGTGGAGCATTGTGATTGGAATAATAGTTATTATGAGACTCATATATGGATTCATAAGAAATCTTTGAGAGAATATGGAATATGTGTATTATATTGTAAGGAGATTATACTCCCGTGTACTTTACAAATGAGGAGAGTATACAATATATAGGATACAGAAATAGAGGAGAACGTTAGAGAACAACGAAATAACATAGGACCTAACAAATATCCTAACACTCCCCCACAAAAGCTAGATGGTTACATCTGATTTTGAAGTAGTATAAGTCCTATGTCTTGTAGAATTTGTCGATACTGCTTCCCTGGAAGAGCTTTGGTCATGAAATCAGCTAGCTGTTGTCGACTGGGAACATGGTGTATGCTGATCATGCCTTCAGAGATCTGCTGTCGGACATAATGAATGTCCAGCTCGATATGTTTGGTTCGCTGATGCTGCACCGGGTTGTTGGCAATGTAGATCGCTGACTTGTTGTCGCATCTGATGGGAATTGGTGTTACGTCTGAAATGCCTAACTCATGGATGATGCGGCTCAACCATGCAAGTTCTGCAGTTACCAACCTCATTGCTCTGTACTCTGCTTCTGCAGATGACAGAGATACACTGGCCTGTTTTTTTTATTTCCAGGCAATAGGACTTCCACCTAGTAGGACATAAAAACCAGAAATAGGCTTTCTAGTGTTTGGGCATGAAGCCCAATCACTATCACAGTAAGCAAGCATATGAAAATCAGGGGTATTATTCAAAAACAGACCATATGATGTAGTACCTTTGAGGTAACGAAGAGTGTAATGCTGTTTCATAATGTGTTTCAGTAGGAGCTTTAAGGAATTGACTAAGGAGTTGTACTGTAAAACTGAGGTCAGGCCTAGTGTGAATAAGATAGTTCAATTTTCCTATTAGGCTTCTGTATTTAGTGGGGTTTTCTAAAAGTTTTCCTGCATCAGTGTGGAGTTTAATGCCAGTCTGTAAGGGAGCAGAGGAAGTGATACCATCACTGATTCCATATTCTTGCAAAATTTCATTACAGAACTTTTGTTATGTAATAACTAGGCCATCTGTATGATGATAAAACTCCATACCCAGAAAATAGTGAAGTTGCCCTAAGTCTTTTATTTTGAACAGATTGTCAAGGTGTGTTTTTAAGGCATTTATATCCTTAGAACAGTTGCCACAAAGTAAAATATCATCAACATATATGGCAATGTGTGTGACAGTGTGGGTTGTGTGTTTATGAAAAAGAGAATGATCATTTTCAGATCTGATGTACCCTAAAGTTTTCAAGGAATCGCTTAATTTGGCAAACCATTGCCGAGATGCTTGCTTTAATCCATAAATGGATTTGTTCAGTTTGCAAGCATTAATACCTTTTTCAACCTTAAGCCCTTTAGGTAATTGCATATATATGTCCTCATGCAAATCACCATGTATAAAAGCATTGTTAACGTCTAACTGTTGTATGATCCATCTTTGTTTAACAGCTATGGCTAACATGTTCTTAGAGTAGACATTCTGACCACTGGTGAAAAAGTATCTGTGTAATCAAGACCAAACTTTTGACTAAAACCTTTGGCAACAAGACGAGCTTTGTGCCTTTCTAGGGAACCATCAGCCCTTAGCTTGGTCTTATACACCCACTTACATCCAACAGGTTTTTTGTGTTTGGGTAATGTTACTAATTCCCAAGTATTGTTTTTAATAAGAGCATTCAGTTCAGATTGCATGGCCTGTTGCCAATGAGTATGTTTGTTGGCTTGTTCGTAGGTGCTGGGATCTTGAATTTGTAAAACCTTGTGGACAGTGGTATTATGAGGAACAGAGAGACTGTATGCAGGTGGAATATCAGTGAGGGAGAAGAAATCTTCAGTTTCAGGTTTCTGGGTTTGTATAGAAGAGGAGTGGATACGGTTGTAGAGGATGCTTGTGAATGTGTCTGTTTCTGGAAGAGTAGTGTTTGTGTAGTAATCAGCAAGATAAGAAGGTGGTTTTATTGTTCTGGAAGATCTACGAACCTCAGGAATGGGAGTAGATGCTGAAGGAGAAGATTGTGGAGAAATGTGTGGGGTGGGTGATATTTGGGTGTCTGTATTGGTGTTGACTGGTAAGTGTGGGTGTGCTTCTGTTGGATGGGTATTATTGTGTGGTGTGGTATTGTCATCACTATCATATGAAACTGGTTGAGAATTGAGGGGCATGTCAAAGATACATGGATTCTGGGAGGTTTGAATGTAATGAGAAATATTGTGAAAGGGGAAAATTTTTCATGAAAAAGAACATCTCTAGAGTATATTATTTTCATGTCTTTCAATCGGAGAAGTTTGTATGCCTTTTGTGTTTCAGCTAGACTAAGATAGATGCAAGCATCTGATCTTGGGTCAAACTTGTCTTTGGTTTTGTCTAAGTTGGTGGCGTATGAAAGACATCCAAAAACTTTTAACCTTTCATAATCAGGTTTCTTTGCATAAAGTATTTCATATGGTGTTTTACCCTGTAATGCAACAGTGGGCAACCGATTAATAATCTGAGTGGCTGTTAACATACATTCCCCCCAATATTCGATAGGAATTTTTGATGTAAAGTATAAAGCTCTTGTTGTTTCTGCCAAATATATGTGCTTGCGCTCCACAACCCCATTTTGTTGTGGAGTGTATGCACAAGATGTTTGATGGATAATGCCAAGAGATTTATAAAATTCTTTTCCTTCGTTTGAAAGACCTAGTTCATATGCATTATCAGACCGAATTATTTTTATTCTTTTATTGTGTTGTCTTTCAGTCATATGAATAAAGTCTTTAATGAAACCAAAAGCTTCTCCTTTATGAGAAAGAAGTTTTATCCAAAGGGCTCTAGAATAGTCATCAACTATACTTAGAAAATATCTATAATTATTGTATGTGTTATGACGAAAAGGACCACAGATATCTAAATGGATCATTTCAAAAATGTCAGTTGTTGTGGTAGTTGATTTAGGAAATGGGAGTCTATGATCTTTAGCCAAATGACACACATCACAGAGAAAATTAGAACAATCAGATTTCTTATTGATAACACCAATCTTGTACAATTTTGATAACGGAGTATGCCCTAGGCGATGATGCCATACATCTATGGAAGTATTAACAGAAGCAACAGTGTTAGGAACCAAAAAATCTGCAGAACAACTATCTACAGAAGCATGTTTTCTGTGTTTTTTAAGAACATTTCTATGCATCAAGAATCTATCTAAACATGTTTCGTCAAGAATGTAGAGACCTCTTTGTTCTATTCCAATCAGCATGTGAGCAGAGGTTTCAAGGTCCTGAAGGTAACATTGAGTAGCAGAAGCAATGAGATATGCATTCAATTGATCAATGAATTTCCTAGCAGACAGGAGATTAAATTGGAAACTTGCAACATGAAAAACATTGGGCAATGTAAAGTTATCAGTTAAAACAATACTGCCGATGCCTTGTATGATGCCTGGATGACCATCAGGCATGGTGACTTTATGATTGCAGCGTTTGTATGTTGATTTATCAAACAAATCATAATTACCACAAACATGGTCAGTAGCCCCTGTATCGATTATCCATCTTCTTTTATATTTATCATTGTCAACCATATTCAAAGAAATGTGTAAATTAAAAGGATGTTTAGGTAAAGAGATTATACCAGCGAACTGATCATAGTAATCAGTTCGAGCAGTGGAAGTTGGTGTGTTATCAGTCCGAAGATATGCCATTAAACTGGTTAGCTGATTCTTGGTCATTCCAGGGACTTCGACAGTAGGGTTCTTCATATACTCCTTGATGCCGTCAAGTTGGGTTTGATTTAGGCCAGGAACCGGTGATGAATCTACAAATTCTGAACCAGCTTCTGTGATGGCTCCACCCATGTAGCGTTTATCCTTGTTATGACGCCAATTGCTGGGGAAGACTCCTTTTACCCAGTAACAATCTTCAAAAACGTGGCCCATTTTCTTGCATTTGGTACATTGTACCTTCTTGGTGTCCAATTTGTCAGGTTTGACAGAAGACTTTGTATCAGGCGACTTTCTTGGAGGATTAGGGTTAGGGTTTCGAGGAACAGAGGATTGAAACGAAAGAGTATCGGGTTCCAGAGAACGGTGGCGCTGTCTATTTTTGTGGTGCTCTTCTTGAAGGGCCATAGCATAAACGCGTTCAACATCGGGTAAAGGAGACATCATAAGGATATTTGTACGCATAGTATCGAAGGTAGAGCTTAAACCCATTAGGAAATCTATTACCCTAGCCTTATCGATGGTCTTGACCAGCTCTGCGGAAGAACCACACGAACAGGTTGGAATTGTGGAGAGTTGCTTTTCTTCGTTCCAGATGCGCACCCATCTTGTGTAGTAGGCATTCAGAGTTTCGCCATTTTGCTCCAAAAGTCGAGCTTCTTGTCGGAGAGTGTAGAGCCTGGTTCCACTGGGTTCGTCATACCGCTTACAGAGATCTGCCCAAATCATCGCCGCAGTTGGGAAGTAAATCACGGTTTGTCGAATAGATTCTTCGAGACTGGTAAAGATCCAGCCCATTACCATCCATTTGCCTTCTCCCAAGCTTTACGGCATGCACCTTGGTAGTCTTCTTTCTTAATAGTGCCATCGACGAAACCAAGCTTTGATTTCGAGATTAAACCCACCATGAAATTCCTTTTCCAGTCAAGAAATCCGGTGCCCGTGAACTTGTATGCTAATTGCATTCCGGGAAAATCAGACGCGTGTATGTAGAGTTCATCGGTGGAAGCGGAAGTATCATCGCTGTCTGTCTTCTTGTTAGAATCGGAAGTATTGGGGCTGTTGATAGTCTCGTCATTCTTGTTGGGTGGATCCATGGTTGTATGAAGAAAGGGGAAAGGCGATAATCGGAGTTAGGGTTACGGAAGCGTGTTATCAGAAGAACAAGAAAAAGATGACAGAATATAGTGGTATTACATATAGTTTGTATTTAGGATTTTATCAAATGTACTCTTTTAGTGTGTATTAGGTTTATTTGTATTTGGGCCAGTTGGCCCACGGTCTGTTGACCGGCCCTTTCTTTTCTTTTTCAATCAGCGGTATTCTTATATACACTGCTGCTTTTATTCTTCTCATTATTCATGTACACAGACACATACTGAACTCGTCTTCTCTGTTCAAGAGAGTTGACATCGGTCTGTAACATTCTTTCTTACTGAAATGAAATTGGAGCGTATTCTTTCTTGAGAGATTGTTGTCAATTGACATGGTATAAGAGCACCATTTTCAGTAGATTGAAGATGAGTGACAAAGATAATCAGAAAGACAAAGATCCAGGCGGAGGGAGAAAAAAGCGAGAGGTTGACGAAGAAAAGATGCGAATACAATTGATCCCAATGATCCCTTGTATGTAGCTGCGACGGAGCAAACCGGTGTTTCCCTGGCACCGAAATTCACCGGCATCGGTTTCCTAGGGTGGAAGTGGACCATGGAGCAAGCGCTGGGTGCAAAGAACAAGATCGGATTCATCGATGGCACCCTGAAGCGCCCCGATCCACAAGATGTTTTCCGCTTCTCGGCATATAAACACGCAAGGTCCTTAGTGGTAACCTGGATTATTTCTTCCTTGGCACCCAACATAGCAAGATCCGTGATGTATACAGAAGATCCAAAGGAAATTTGGAGCTGGCTTTGTCGTCGTTTCGAGAAAAAGAACATGGCCACTCTCCATTCCATCAAGATGCAGATCGCAAATATGAGACAGGGCGACGACTCCATTAACGACTATCTGATGAAGTCGAAAGAAACCTGGGCTCAATATGACTTGGCCAGACCTCTCGAGGGCTGTGATTGCTGCGATTCATGTACGGCGTTGAAGAAACAACGAAAGAGGCGAGAAGAAGAAGAGGCGATACACTTCTTGTTGGGTTTAGATAAATCATACTTGCATTTGCGTGGACAAATCCTGGCCACCAGCGAACTCCCAAGTCTGGAGGAGATTTTTTCCATCATTTCTCAAGAGGAGCAGCTTCAGCAACTGGTCTCGTTCTTGCAGCAGCAGAAGGGCAATGCGGGAGTAGCCAAACAAAGTGACTTTGGTGAATTCTCAGGTAATGTCAGAAACCTTATTAATTCACTGCCTTGTTTAAATTCGAATGCTGCTCCTCTGATGTGAAATTTGAAGACATTATGGATATTAGATTCAGGCGCCACTGAACATATTAGTGGTAACATGAGTTTGATTTCTGATTGTGCTTTGCTGAAAGAAAAGAAACAAATTACCTTGCCTGATGGAAATAAGAAAGATGTTAATTATACTGGTAAACTCACAATCGATGGATACACATACCTGGAGAATGTTTTGTATGTGGACAGTTTTATGTTCAACATCATATCAGTGGCTAGACTTGTTCAGAAACTAAACATTCCCATAACTTTCAATGCCGATTCTTGTGCCTTGCAGGATTTTGAAAAGGGTCGTTTCCAAGAAATTGGAAAACTTGTGTGTGGTCTGTATATACTCAACATGAATGCTCTGCATAATTTTTTCTGAGAAATAGAAACCTTCCTAGGACTGGTGTGAACTTTTCTGCAGATGTTAGGACCTGTGTGAATTTTCCTACAGATGTTTTTGCTCATTCATCTACTGTTTGTAATGTCAATGACTATCTCTTGTGGCATAATAGAATGGGTCACATTCCTTTGTTAAAAGTTGCAAAAATAATAGACATTGACATTCCTAATAATGTGAAAAACACACCTTTTCCTTGTGAAATCTGTTACAAAGCAAAAGGAAAACGAACTAAGTTCCCCACATCAACCATAAAAACTTCAAAACCTTTTGAGTTAATTCACATAGACATATGTGGACCCATGAGAACCCTAGGCATAAATGGGCACAAATATTTTCTGACCATAGTCGATGATCATACTAGAGCAACATGGGTCACCCCTCTAAAACAGAAATTGATGCCACTCAAAACATTAAAAACTTCATTAACTTAGTTGAGAGGCAAATGGATACTTTTGTGAAAACAATTAGAAGTGATAATGCCATGGAACTAGGAAAATCCTTTGAAGGCATCACTTACTACTCCCATAAAGGCATCACACATCAAACCACTTGTCCCCACACTCCTCAACAGAATGGAGTGGTTGAGCGAAAACAAGGCCATTTGATGGAGACAGCCAGGGCTTTACTGTTTCAGTCGGGCTTAGGAAATGAATTTTGGACCTACTGTGTCGAACATGCCGCATACCTGGTTAACAGAATGCCGAGCAAGCCCATTCATAATATATCCCCATATGAAAAACTATATGGTAACAAGCCAGACTACGATGAAATAAAAAGCTTCGGCTGTTTATGTTATATGACCAATATTGAACCTGGTCGGGGAAAACTTGATCCCCGATCATCTGCTTATGTATACATAGGAAATTGCAAGAACTCTAAAGGATATAAAGTTTTAACCCTCGAAGAAAGAAAGATCAAAACCACCCGTGATCTAACCTTATTCAAACACATTTATCCTTTAAACAACCCAAGTTGGAGAGATAACTCTCCAAAAGATCATCAAAGCAGCACCATCTTCCCTCAATCTGACCCAAATCTGGAAGAGGATGTTTGTACGCCTCAGCTTACTGAGACAAGAGAAACATCTACTCCTCCAGATCCTACTCCAGATCAGAACATTCCCCATGAACAAGAACAAAATCAAGACCTTTTACATGAAACACCACCTGAAGCAACACCACATGTAGCACCAGATCCCACACCACTTAGAAGATCTTCTCGTCCACATAATTTTCCATCCAAATACAATGATTTCGTTTGCTCTTCCAGCTTTGACCAAAGAGACTTATTCTCCTCCATCCTCACCGAAAGACTAGAACACCAGCACACAGCCAACCAGCCTCAACCCAATATCTACATCCTAACCGACCACTTGCCTTCCTCCACTATACTCTCATGTTCAATCCATCAGGATACCAACAAGATCATTAAACATATCAACGATCTTAGTGAACCTCAAAACTATCAAACTGCCAGCAAAGATCCTAATTGGATCCGCGCTATGGCAGACGAATTCGAGGCCCTCAAGCAAAATAAAACTTGGTCTATAGTGGACTTACCCAAAGGAAAGAAAGCCATAAGTTGCAAATGGGTCTACAAGACCAAACTTAAACCAGATGGTAGCTTAGATAGATACAAGGCGCGGTTAGTTGTTAGGGGCTTTACCCAAAGACAAGGCCTCGATTTCGAAGAAACTTTTTCCCCAGTAGTGAAACTCACCACCGTTCGAGCCCTTATCATAACAGCGGTGAAAAAAGGCTGGATTTTAGATCAACTTGATGTGAACAACGCATTCCTCCATGGAGATCTCCATGAGGATGTGTATATGACAATACCTCAAGGTTTAAGAGTTCAAGGAGACAACAAAGCATGTAAATTACATAAATCCCTCTACGGTCTAAAGCAAGCCTCCCGCCAATGGTATGAAAAGCTTGCCTCTTTCTTGAAAAACCTTGGGTTTAATCATTCCCAAAACGATTATTCTCTTTTTGTCAAGAAAACCAAAAACAGTATAACACTCTTGGGAATTTATGTGGATGACATTCTAGTAGTGGGAAATGATGCAAAAGAAGTGAAATTCTTGAAAGCCCAACTCGACAAAGAATTCAAAATAAAGGACTTGGGGAGACTAAACTTTTTCCTAGGCATGGAATTCTTAGAAACAGATGATGGGATCATCATGTCCCAAACAACGGTATATTAATCAAATTCTTCATGAATTCAACATGCAAAACTGCAAGCCATCGGTTTCCCCTCTTCCTCTCAATCTCAAGTTGTACAAAGATTCTGGTTCAAAACTACAAAACCCCACTAAATATAGGTGCCTTGTAGGAAAACTTAATTTTCTCACAAACACGCGTCCCGACATAGCTTTTGCAGTCCAATTCTTAGCCAATTCCTTCAATCTCCCACCTCAGAACACTTCAAAGCAGCTTTGCACACACTCTCCTACATAAAGGGGACATCCACCTTTGGTTTACTTTTCAACAAGAAACAAACTTTTGATCTCCAAGCCTTTTGTGACTCGGATTGGGCTTCTTGCCCAATCACGCGCAGGTCAGTATACTATATCCTCCTTGGAGACTTACCTCTGAGTTGGAAATCTAAAAAGCAAACCTCCGTAGCTTTGTCCTCTGCTGAAGCGGAATACAAAGCTATGCGTCAAGTCACGGGAGAACTTAGTTGGTTAAGTAGACTCCTTGATGAAATTGGAGTTCCTAATATAACACCCATACCATTAAAATGTGATAACCTAGCGGCTATTCACATCTAGAAATCCAGTTTCACACGAACGAACCAAACATGTGGAACTGGATTGTCATTTTGTTCGTGAGAAACTGCAGGGTGGTCTCATACAGGTACAATATGTCCCAAGTACTCATCAGCTGGCTGATCTCATGACCAAGTCTCTGACGGGAAAGAGTTATCAGCACTCTTTTCAACCCTTGGGAATGCAGAAACAGAAACAACAAACAGGTAAGACGTGAGACAGCACAATCCCAAGCACAGTTTTTCCAGGACCTCGCTTCCTTCAGTCTTCCATGACAGGTAACGCAGGTCACATGTTGATCTCAGTCAAAGAGTACCTTTCTGTCTTTCTTCCAGAAGCATAAAGGAGTACTCTTTGAGGGGGGATGACAGAATATAGTGGTATTACATATAGTTTGTATTTAGGATTTTATCAAATGTACTCTTTTAGTGTGTATTAGGTTTATTTGTATTTGGGCCAGTTGGCCCACAGTCTGTTGACCGGCCCTTTCTTTTCTTTTTCAATCAGCGGTATTCTTATATACACTGCTGCTTTTATTCTTCTCATTATTCATGTACACAGACACATACTGAACTCGTCTTCTCTGTTCAAGAGAGTTGACATCGGTCTGTAACATTCTTTCTTACTGAAATGAAATTGGAGCGTATTCTTTCTTGAGAGATTGTTGTCAATTGACAAAAGAACACATGACGGGGAAGGGTTTATGTGATCTGAATGGTCTTTCTCTAATCAACTGATACCATGAGAGAATATGGAATATGTGTATTATATTGTAAGGAGATTATACTCCCGTGTACTTTACAAATGAGGAGAGTATACAATATATAGGATACAGAAATAGAGGAGAACGTTAGAGAACAACGGAAATAACATAGGACCTAACAAATATCCTAACAATCTTGTGGAAGCACGCTCTCTTATAGGTTCTTAATCTCTCATCCATCTCATTTGCACCTCATATTTTTACTTTATTTTTTTGTTTATCTAAGAACCCATAAAAACTAGTGTATATCATTCTCTGTTAGTTGAACTAATAGTCTCTTTCAATATTTTCTCATGTTGAGCGATTGAAACGAAATCGTCAATTGGAGAATAGTGGGCCAAATGACGGGAGGGAGTCAACTAGCAAGATTAGGGATGGTAATAGGTGTTGGGTGTCTGTTTCATCTGATCACCTAATCCATAAAAACGAGTGTAAATCTTGAAAAAAACGGGTAATGAAACGGGTGCGGGTGACAGATCGGGTCAGGTGAACATTTTTCACTTGTATGTATTTATATCCAGTGGCGGATCCAGGAGCTTTGTCTCGGGGGGCAAATTTTTTTTTGACACTTTCATTCTTTAAAATATTATGTGATTTTGTACTTTTTTAAAAATTTATAAGAGCATTTGACAAATTTTAAAAGTTTTGGGTGGCCGGTGCCCCAGCCCCCTCTTTGGATCCGCCACTGTTTATATCAAATAAAATAATAATATTTGTTGAGATAATTTACAAATATTTTGGTTAATACTATGTTTTGAGTGTGTTATTGACATTAGTTGATGTGGTATGTATTGTTGAACAAATATGAGTGTATTTTTTTTGAAAAATTAAGCTTATATAAGGTGTTAAAGACAAAAAAATCTTGATGAAAAAAATAAAAACGGGTGACGGGTTCACCCGTTTCACCTACAAGTAATGGATGAAACGGGTGACAGATAATAAAATTGCGGGTGATGAGTTGAGTCAAGTGATGCGGATGAAAAATAAAGGACAGGTCAGACACGACCCGTTGCCATCCCTAACCAAGATAGGCTTCTTTGGTCATGCCCACACGAAAAAAGAGAGTGCTAATTTGTACGTTGTTCATACGTTCTCTTTCTATTTAATTTACGTGACTTTCACTATTTTTTTTTACTCTTTTGTTTATGAATAGTACTATATTTTTATATTCCCTTATTTCTATTCAATTTCTATCAAATCCAATTTCGTTAACTTAATAGCATTGTGATAAGATATTTTACAAATAGAGTTATTAAAAAAAATGGAAAATGACTGTGCATCACAAATAATCAGCACTCATTGAGGAGCACTTGGATTGCTAAAGATACTACATTAGTAGTCTTGCAATAGTTTCTCTTGTATGAACGATTGAAAACTGTCAATTGGGGAAGAATAGTGGATCAAATGTAAAGAGGCTTCGGGACAATTTTGACGGGCCCTACATTAGGGAATCACTGGCAACATGGGCTTCCTTGGTCATACCCACTCTGTTTCATTAGAATCAGCAGCAGCAGTACAAGTGGATAGATGGCCCGTCATCCTCGTATGGGCCTTAAAAAAGCCCAAGGTTTACTGGATCAGTCAGAAATATCAATGGTATCCGCTATCAAGACAGTGCATTAGGCTGTGCTTCTTTTTTGAATGGGGACGACATTATCTTTCTTGCTGTTGCTGCCTCTTTATATACTCCCTCCGTCCCTGATTGACCTTCATCTTTACTATTTGAGTATGTCGTTTGACTTCAATATTTAACAATTAAGATAACATAATTTTATAAATCTAAGTATTGCACTAAAATCTTTATATGAAAAACTATATATTGTGGAAATTTATTTTATAAAATTATTTTATCTTATATGTTTAATATTGAAGTGAAAAACGTGCCAAAAAGTAAACAGGAAGGTCAATTAGGGACGGAGGGAGTAAATTGTTTTCTAAGCAATCACGTGGGCCACCTTGCTTATAATGAAATCGTAAATTGATTCATATGTAACGTCCAATTTGTTGTTTCAGGTTTAAATCATTGTTTGTCAAGTGTTATCATCAATCATTCTCACATGCCTTAACGAATGAACAAAAAAGGAAAAAAAATGTGGCCCGGTTTATATTTTAAGGTAGGGAAAATTACATCGCTCACCCATGACGTTTAGCGAAATTACACAGCCCACCCATGAGGTTTCAAAAATTACTTTGCCCACCCATGTGGTTTCCACAATTTTACATCCAGCAACTTTTCTAATATTTGATCAACTTAAAAGATGGTTAAATGATATCCAAATTTGATGAAACTTTACATGGACGATATTAAGTGTTATATTTTGGTAAAACGTGAAATCCAACATTTTTTTAGAATATATGATCCGTGGGACCCAATGAACATGTCTCATGTTTCATTGGGTCCATAGGTCATATATGACCTTAAAAAACTTTGGATTTGGCATTGACAAAATATAACACATTAGCATCGTCCATGTAAGTTTCATCAAATTTGGATATCATTTAACCATCTTTTAAGTTGATCAAATATTAGAAAGTTGCTGGATGTAAAATTGTGGAAACCACATGGGTGGGTAAAGTAATTTTTGAAACCTCGTGGGTGGGTTGTGTAATTTCGACAAACGTCATGGGTGGGCGATGTAATTTTCCCAAGGGTAATTTGTTGACAACATTCAAATGTAGTTATGGATGACTACATATATGTATAATTGTTTTATAAAAACTTAGTGAATGTATATGTAAAGATATAATGAATTCTATATTACTGAAATTCTACTAGATGTATATACTAATTTCTTAAACTGTACAATAAGTTTACAAAACCTGTACTTTTATACTATATAATATGTATAATTTTAAATATATCTAAGATAACTACATTATAGGTGAGAATGATTGATATTTTAATTGAAAATGAATGCATTAGCAACTACAATCATTTTTTTTGAAATCAACATCTTAAATCAAGTTTTTTTTCTTCAGAAACCAGCATCTAAAATCAAGAATTAAGGTTCGTTTGGGGACAGCTGCTCGGGGCTGCTGTTGGGTTCTGCTGCTGGAAATTGAGAAGTTGTCTGTTGATGATTTTACAGAAGCTGTCAGCTGTTGATTTTGGTGTTTGGTGGAACGTCTGCTGATGGTTTTAATCAAAGACAGTTATTAGGTTCTGCTGCTGAAAATTGAGAAGCTGTCTGCTGATGATTTTATAGAAGGTGTTAGTTATTGGTTTTGGGTGTTTAATAGAAGCCCGATTTTAGAAATTGAGAAGCTGTTCCCAAACGAGCTCAATATGTACTGATTTTCGTTATAATATGTAATTCTCTATTGACTTCACGAACAATACATATTATATTTTAATAAAATCCCATTTTATACGGCCACCACCAGATTACTTAGGGACCGTTCGCTCACAAAATTAATGTACAAATCGTACTATTCGCAATCGTAGGATGGAACGTTTACCACGTTTGTGGTGGGAAAGTCCTGCAATTGCATGCATGAGCTTTATGGAAAAGCTTGGTTTACCTGCGTTTGAAATAATTGTGGGATTTGTGGATCTGCTATCTCCACATATTACACATTTACCCCTCACTTTACACATTTCTTACGTGGACATTCAAAGCCACCAGCTTCAAAGGCGTCACCCCAAACCTTCATTGTTTTTCTCATAGATACTGAAGCCAATCGCCATTACTGAAGGCAATCCACCTCCAACTGCTGCGCAAGTAACAGTGAAGATATTCACAAGATAGCTACACCCAAATCAGATTAGACATGGGCAATTGGAAAGGTGGTGCTTTGTTGATAGAAATAAAAAAGAAAAAACCCACCCCAATCAACGCTGTCCAACGCCGTAGCAAAATGGAGTTGTTGAAGGTTGGAGAGCAAATTGGAGGGTACGATCGGAACAAAAAGTGTGCGTTGGAAGAAGAAGGGCAATTGTGTCTATTAAACAATTTTTCTGAAGGGAAGAAGAGCTCACAAACGAACGACCTGTTGGAAAATTGCAGTTTAATGTGGGCTGGAAAAGTGAAGCTTAATGTCACATTAATGGGCCCAATTTTTAACCTCTTGCAAACGAACGGGACCTTAACCAAAAACTTTAAGGTTATTTTTTTCTACATTAGCACCGAACCTTTCGAGCAACAATGGGGCTATTTTTTGGCGACAGGAAGCAAATCTCAAATTCGCAGGATGGAAGTTACGAAGACGCTACAGCATAAGCCACCACCATACAGAATTACAGGCTGTGGGCGCAAGGACTGCCGCTGTAGTATATGAAAGGCTCCTTTCTTTCGTCACATCATTTGACCAACTAGTTTATTATTTTTGTATGTTATATATATTAATTGTCATATCAACTATTTTTTCTCTCTACTTTTTCTGATTTCAGCTGATAATTGATATCAACTACATATTTCAGCTGACAAATGAATGGGACCAAAATACAGTATTTCAGGTTTTATAAATTATAATACAGTTTCACTTGTTGAACAGTGACAGTATATTTTTTAAATAGACATGATAGTTTTTTTTAGTTTTTTTAATTTACAATATATTAATAATATTATGTCTCATATTTTATTAATTTTTTGTAATATCCTTATAAAAAATGAAACTAATTTTATTATTAGTTAAGTGAAAATTGTATCTTATAAAATTTATTAATAGTTAATTAATTATTAGAATACTTGATATTTTTTTAATAATATTAATTAAACAGCTAATAGAATATGAAATATGGTGTTATTTGATCAAATAAATAAAATTTAATATTACTTTATATAATTAAAAATAGACTCTATGTTCAAAAAAAAAATTTAAAAATAGACTCATACAGTATTTTTTTTAAGAAAACATAAAGCACACTTAAATAACGTAGATGCAGAACCAATCTAGCTGAACATACACATCTTTCTCCTTCATCGCCTTTTTCTCTACCTCTATCCTCCGTTTAACGGGCACTTCATTCTCTCCCGCAACTTCTACCTTCTTTTGCAACAACAACAAGATCTGAACCTTCCGGAGGCGAGAATTTTCGATGGCGTCCGAGAGTTACTCCGACAAAAATGTCATCTTCAAAAAGCTCAAAGCCAAATCTGAAAACAAGGTGTGGTAGCTTTCCCATCTTCTTTCACCCGTTAACTGTCGCTTCTGTTCAATGCTACAGAGACTTATTATTGTTTAGATCCACGAATGACTGCTTGAAATGAGATCATATGCAACAACTTTTATTAATCAGAGATCTAGCTCGGATCGTGCGCTTGCTTGATCTACGATATTTTGATTTTTTGTTCTTTCTCATCTCGCAGGTGTGTTTCGATTGCACTGCAAGGAACCCTACTTGGGCTTCTGTGACTTATGGCATCTTTCTCTGCATTGATTGCTCTGCTGCACACCGTAATCTCGGGGTCCACATCAGTTTCGTGAGGTTTTTATTTTTGTGCTTCTCAGATTTGGCTTTTGCTCTTTATGTGTTTATTGAATCTGGTTGTTTTAATTATATTCGCTGGTTTTGGTCCTAATATCATAGTTTCAGAAGAAATGTGCTTACTTCATTTGAATTGTTACGACCTTGATAGAGTTTTCTTGAACATTTTTCTATTACTATGAATACTCTGATTCTTGGTCTTTTGTTGCCCCTTGAGAGGAAATTCATTTGTAAGACTCTTCATGCAAACTATAATTTTGCTAGCCATTGTCTGGAAAATTCTTATAGGTCTTGGATTTCACTTGAAAGGTTTTGAAGGTCTTGGTGGCTGTAAGTATTGCAGCGTAGTGTTGATGGATGGGTATGGTTTCATCAATATGATGATTCGTACTACTCTACTAGTGTGTCTGATAAGACTATTAGAACGTAGAAGTTTTACGTCTCTCAGCCTTGTGGGCAGTGATGACTCATGGTTGTTAGGCTCGCCTGCATCTGATGGTCTGCCGAAGGCTGCTTCTGCATAGTGCATCTTACCATCCCTGTTTCCTACTTCCTATGATTGGACTTTTCTGCGTAGCTATATTTGCATTTCAATTCGATAAACTCTACCAACATTTATGATGGCAAACACCTCCCATTTTAAATTGACTAAGCTAGATTTTATTAACCTCTCACAGGTCAACTAATCTAGACTCGTGGACTCCTGACCAATTGAGGACAATGTATTTTGGAGGGAATAACCGTGCTCATGTTTTCTTCAAGCAACATGGATGGACGGATGGAGGAAAGATTGAAGCTAAATACACTTCTAGAGCCGCTGAGCTGTATAGGCAAATTCTTGCTAAAGAGGTTGCCAAAGCCTCTGCTGAGAATATTAGTATGCCTACATCACCTGCAGCTTCACAGGCCTCAGAGGATTCTAATGGATTTTTAGATTTCAGCATCATTGAAGCTCCGAAAGAAAATCCTGTCGTAAAGAAAGAAGCTCCTGAAATACCTACACCAGTAACACAACCAAAGTTACAGACAGTAGTAAACAATACTGTCAGGAAGCCTCTTGGGGCGAAGAAAGTCGTAAAAGGAGGAGGTCTTGGTGCCAGGAAACTAACCTCCAAGGTAGAGTCTGTTTTGTATTTCTGTGTCTAGGCTTGGTAGTAGAGTTTCTAATATTATTTGGAAGCGATACATTAGATTTTGGAAGATTTAAGTTAACTGTTAAGGATTGGAAATTGATACTTTCCCCGAGTAACTTGTACTGATGATATGGGAATATTATCTTTCAGCCAAGTGAGAGCCTTTATGATCAGAAGCCAGAAGAGCTACCTGTTGCACCTTCTCCTGCTACCAGCAGTAACACATCCCTTACAGCAGGCTCATCATTTCCATCCCGCTTCAACTATGATGAAGATGTTGAAGCTCCTGAAAGAAGTTCCACAGGGCCTCAAAGAATCAACCATGTAGCCCCACCAAACCCAACAGGTTTCTTTGCTGAGTTTGGAATGGATAGTGGTTATCAGAAGAAAGGAAATTCATCAAAAGTTCAGGTGTTGTCCTGTTCTCTGCTCAGCTGCTTTCTTGTTCTATAAATACCATTTCAGTTCAGATTTTTATATCGAAACTAGAGTAGATGTATATGTTGTGGATCTTGCTCGATTACTTTCTATTTCGAAGAAAACATGTTGCTATTTTTGTTGCAACTTATGTTTACAAGTTTTTGCTATTTCCTCTATGGGAAGGGGATAATTTGACCTTCCATTTTAATCTGCCCAAATCCGTTTTGGAAAATGAGGCCTTTAGATTTACAAGTTATACTTCATGCCTGGGCTTTGTTTTACAGTTGTTAGCTGTTCTTACCTTTGATAATGGGGTTCCTTGAGTCTGGTAGACCACTGTTTAGTCAATTGGCAATACAAATGTTATATTGTATGCAGTGATTGCCAGAGTTCCGCTGGTGCTTTACTGTCTGGGGTAAATGACATTTCCTTGTTTTTTAGCTGTGTAATTCTTGTTCAAATGCCGTGCTATGCATAATCATTTGATTTATCATAGACGTTCATAGTTGTATTATCCATGTGGTTATTTAAATGTTATTTGCACACCAGCCTTGTGACAAGTAATGCAGTGCTTGGGTAGATCTTGTGAGAAAATGAAAACCATAAGCTGTGTCTTTCTGACTGCATATTTTCAAACTTGATGCAAGTGTGCAATATCATGCAGAAGTGTTTAGAATTTAGTATTCTTACTATTTTCTTAACTGAATCCAGTGTAAAAAGGATTAACTCACTTTTCATGTTTTCAGCAATCATATTTGAAAAGAAAACATTTGAATGTGCACAATGGGCCTAAAGCTGGCTAAAGTTCTTTTTATCATTTTGGGGATCTGTCATAAAAAAAATCCTAAAAATAGTACTCCCTCCTATTTCAAATATATGATGCTTTGGCCTTTTTATCTTTCACTTTCCCACTTTATCCTTCATTTTTTTCTCACACCTCTACTTTTTCAATTTACTCACATTCCTAGTGCAAACTGTAAGAGCATAGTAGTCTACTATTCGTCTTTTTAATTCTTGTGCCTTGAGCTCAAACATCTTATACTTAGAATAGGAGTAAAATGTTTTCTTGCCTGCTACAATGCCTATAGGACATTTCAGCTGGTAATAAATGCTTGCTGAGCTTAATGGAAATGTTAGCTTCTGGTTATTTTACTGGAGGTTCCTTTGTCATTGCTTTGATGCCATGTAAGCACGTAATACTGCAGTTGATACCCTTTGCAGAATTGTGACTTACTGAATTTGATAGCCAACTAGTGCCTAGGAGTAGAGATTTTAGCACCTTTAAGTAGAGTATTACTGGGAAAATGGACATTTATGGGTCCCATGCAATAGCTGTGTCTTAATTATAGAGTCAAGCTTCAGTTGAACTTTTCTGGAGTGGTTATGAATAGTCCGCTTGTGCTTATCTTCATCAGTATAATTTAATTCATGTTCCGTTATTTGAACTGCAGGCTGAGTTTTTTTCTTTCTTTACTATTGTCCGTTGCTTTGATGTGGTACTTGCTAGAGAAGTTTGTTTTGTGTAGTTTCACTTGCTGCACGTCTGATTAGTCTCTAGCTTCATTCAAGTATGTCATGCATTTTTAGGAATATCTCTAGCTTCATTCAAGTATGTCATGCATTTTTGTTATTCCTGATTCTGTTATGTCCTAATTCCTTTCTCTGTATATAGAGGGTTGATTTTGGAGTAAAGTTGAGATATCGAATTAACTATGTTTTTGTGGGTCCATCTTTTCAGATTGAGGAGACTGATGAAGCCAGGAAGAAATTTTCAAATGCCAAATCTATTTCCTCATCTCAATTCTTTGGTGATAACAAGGCTAATGATTTGGATTCTCGGGCTGCATTATCCAAGTATTCTGTAAGTGCTTTGTTTTTCTCTTTTAAAAAACCTTTCAGTTTCAGGTCACTGACAAATGAAGAATCTGAATGACTGAGCAATGTGTAGGGACGAATAAGCCCCTGGACTGGTGGTGTATTTCTCATGTAGATTGTCCCTATAATCTTAGAGCTTTGCTTTAATAATGTTTTTACAGGGCTCAAGTTCCATATCTAGTGCTGATCTGTTCGGTGATGGTTCAGACAGCTCCGTAGATGTCACAGCGAGCGCTCTTATCAATAGATTATCCTTCCAGGTATGCAATGGCTGGTTTCACTGTTTTTTTTTTTTTTTTTCGTTATAGCGTTGGTTCAGATACCCATCTTCATTAATGTGATATGGTTGATTGGGTGGTCGCAACCATGGAGAGTTCATTTATTTATGAAAATTCATCGGCCATCCGGATGACAAACTAGAAGCATGTTGTTATGGTGTACTTTATTGACAGGCACAACAGGACTTGTCTTCCTTGAAAAACATGGCTGGAGAGACAGGGATGAAACTGAGCTCTTTGGCGTCAAACCTGATAACAGATCTTCAAGACAGAATACTTTGAACAAGAAGATTGTTATGTTTCAGATGACATTTTGATTCGGAACAAGATATGACATGGTAAGACAGAGTATGTAAAATGAGATATTGGAACAGAAAATTCGTTTGTGAAGTCCCCAAAAATAAGATTTTTTTTTTTCATATATACAGCGCGGGATATTTTAGCATTTTCATATTAGAATTTGATGGTGTTGCTTCAAGATTTGTGTGTATGATTTTTGCTTCTGGGTTCTTCTAGTTACATAATACTTGTTGTAAACTAGCATGTAAACCATCCCTGTATTACTTATTTTTTCTGTTTCAATACCAAGAAATATCCAAGGACGGCATATGAGTGGCGTGGTTTGGACAGTTTCTTTCTTACGTGCCAGAGTTCAGAGGGTGGTGTGATAGGTTATACTGGTCCGGCGAGTAAAGAGACTGAACTTATAAGTAAAAATAAAACGAAGCAATTTTACTGCCAAAACCCAAGTAATCTCATTGCTGATAAACCTTATGCAAGAGAGCATTCCCAATTACATTTTTAAAATTTGCGTATCTTTCGAGAATACTCCTCACAGTCCAGATGCAACTATGATTACGGTGATACCACATGTTCTGGACAAGCATAGTGATATACGAAAGCTTGGCTAGAGTGGCAGCTCGCCAATGAGAGAGAGAATACATGGAAAATGGGTAGAACTGTATGCTGATTTTTTAAAGTACCTTACCGCCATTAAAATGTATAAGCCTTCTTCATTTATAAACTTGGATGTCGTTGACGCTAGTGAAGTTCAGTCCATGTCCAATTGCAAGTTTTTTCACCGTTACTTTCAGGTATTTGTCCATGCGGGATCCAAATAAACCCATTGGTGAGGAAAATCAAAGGTAAACTTATTATTAGAAGTGGTCATGATGTAAACCAGAAATATGTTCCACTACATTTGCAGTAGTGGAAGGAGAGACATATGAATCGTGGAAGTACATCCTAGACCTTATGGTAACCATATTTGAGGGGTATTCAAATGTCTTTGTGATACAGATTGTACATAGCTCCTGCAAGCAGACATGAGGCTGAATAGGTACTTAAGGTGGGAGTGATGACTCTGCGCTAAACTTAAGTGCTTATTCACCGCTGTGATACGATAGTCGGCTTCATACTGGGAACACAAAATAGGTTTGGGGTTCAATTCAATGTGAAAAAACATTTTTGAGCTTTACACAATAATTGAGCTCCATCCCTAACCATAATTGAAGTAATTATCAACTGAGTATGTTCGTGGAGATGAATTATGATCATTCCTTGAGCATCTTAGTTATGTGATGATCTGCTTAATGTTCACCGCCCACTAATTGCTTGAAAACCTTGAACAAACAAAAGGGAACACTAATGAGAAACTACAAGTGCAACAAAGGTTTAAAATATAAACCAACACTTTCAAAGAATGTCTTATACCTTGTCCAATGAGTTTTCTAGCAAAAGCGTGAGTGATGCTACTAAGTCATGCATAAACTCGTGACATAGTAACCACATTCTAATCCACTGGGCTGCACTGGACACTATACATACACACATGTACGTTCTCAGTCATACCTGCAGGTCTACTATTAATGAGTTAACTATTATTGACAATATTACACAAAGTAAATAAAACTACCTTTGCTAGGGTCCACGGGATGTTCTTCACTTGCCTTTGCATTGAAAAAAAATGCATCTTTCAATGCACTATACCAAATGAACAGTTTCGAATACACATAGTTTAATTTAAAATAATGAACCAATATATTAAGTAATAACAATTGTTGTATAAATTAAATAGCTCACTTCAGTAGAGCTGCTGCTATCGCTGGCATCTTGGCACTCCTACCAAGTGAGTCAAACTGAAAGACTCTCGGGTGCTTTATGGGCACAACCAACAACGACCAGTGCCGACTATTCACGTAGTTAAATAAAATTGAAATCATAACACGAATAACATAACTTATAAATAAAACATACTAAGATATGGAAGTATGACTTATCCTTGATAATATGGCAGCATAATGTATGACTTGTCTGCAAATTCAAATATTTCATTCGTCAAGTACTGCATAAGGCATTGCACGTCACTAGACATAGTCACTTCGGAGCACACATCAGGGCATATGAATCCGAAGCTGTTATTTTGATGAACTTTAAGCGCCTTAATTGCACTTGCCTGCACCATAAATAAAATAACATCAGTGATGTCATTTTAGTACAAAAATTATTTCAAGCCTTGTATTCAGATAGAAAAAGGTATGAGTCGCTCACATGACGGCTGACTTAAGGATCGATACATTTAACCAGCCCTTCCTGAATACCTCAGCGAAGTCGGACATATATATATATATATATATATTGAAGTGCTGAGTTTGTCCTCCATTTTGATAGTGAAAGAGACCTTAGGCATCCTCCACAGTGATTGAATCACTGTGAGGTGACGTCAACAACAGTGCCGAGTGTAGAAGTCTCATATTCTGTGACAACCCATCCAATATGCTTCACTTTATTAAATCAGGTCTAACCATGAAATTGATGGACATCTTCGAAGGAGCTGGTGTGACAACACTTTTTCCTTTCCCTCTAGTAGCTTTTTTGGCTTGATCTTCTCCTAAGTTATTACTTAATTAGGTTTAAGCGACCCTAAACCATAGATTCATTGAAATGTTGCATTATTATAATTTTAGAGTGAATGTTCACTGAGTTTATCTGGCTCAAGAGATTGACCCATCTAATTGGCCACTAGATTGTAGTTGTTTGTGCATACCGCAGTGTGCTTTTGTGGCAGAAGTACCTGTAACACCCCAACTCGTAATTCTCAATCAACAATAATTTACAACGCTAAAGTAACGCCCCTATTTAACATATTTATAGCGGAAATAAAATACTAAAGGTGTACAGACCATCGGGCTCCAAACACCCGACACCAAACCTCACCAAATACAACTTAAAGATTACAATTGTCACGGCCTGAACCTCGAGAAAACTTAACAAAAGTAAAACAACAATAAAACACATAAACTCTCAAAACCTAATCTCATCCCAATCACTCGTTCTCTTCGTGGCCACCTGTAAAATAACTCGTACCTGCAAGATAAAACCAAGCAGCCCACCCCAAGAGGGGTGGGTCAATTCCCTGGAATGGAACTGGTACGATCCTCCAAAAACAAACTTATAATACAACTCTTAAATAAATAATAGCAGGAAGACAATCACTTAAACCACACAGAGGAACAAGGCATTTCACAAACCACCAAATCAAGATAACAAGATAAGAATAAAGGTTAATAACAGAAAAGTAAAGTTAGTGAAACAAAACCACTTCATGTGTTAGTGAACATCCATTGCCTTAGTTAAACCCAATTCCCATTAGGAGTAGAAAGACTCAGATAGTCACAAAGGACTAGGAATGAAAAGATAGATCCAAGAACCAATAACTCAAGAGTGGAATAATTCAACTGGGAGAGATGGCCCCCACCGCCAAGTACGTCCTTTTAGGACAGGGGATATACAGCCCCTCACTGTTAACAACGTCCCTTTTGGGACAGGGGATATACAGCCCCTCACTGTCTACCACGTCCCTTTTTGGGACAGGGGATATACAGCCCCTCACTGTCTACTACATCCCTTTTGGGACAGGGGATATACAGCCCCTCACTGTTACCATTGAAGACGCGCGCACGTCGAAACCTCAAGAACCAGCTCATGGATGAAACGATATCCAGAGTCAAAAGAAGGATTTACCAAAATTGATCTTTTCCAAATTCCCACCAGATCACTAACTACCCAGAGCAATACCAAAACACTCAGTCCTACAGAGTGCAGAAGCGTAAACCCTAAGCAGTCAATGTCTAATGGAACAACCAAATAGAAGGAACCAATACCCAAGTGAGTTTCACATTCAAGGCTCAGTTAGTCACACAAGCTGAGTTAGTCACACAACCATTTCCTTTTAGACTCTTAAACTCAGTTAGCGTTTGTCAAAAACATCCCATAAGTCAATCAGCAAAAGTATTGGAGTACGAGAAATCGTACCTGGTATGTGGAGAACAATAAATAACTCGAATAAATGATTCCCCAATAGTAACCTATAATTAAGGTGTTCCAAGTGTCGATTAGTTAAGGGACTTATAAACTAAACAACCTTCTTTTCTTACTGACTAATAGTTCCAGGTTTACCATTATTCTCTCATAAAGATTTGGGCTTGACTTGTTAACTAAATCCTTTGTTAGGCCCATTTCGTTAATTTGGAACGATTTAGAATTTATTCTTGAGAGTGGCCCAAACTCTCTTTGAATTGTTTAAGTGGGATTTTGGAGTTCATAGACTTGGGCTTAGTAAGTTAACCCAAGACCGTGTTAAGCTTATGTTGTGTAATTAAACCCTTAAGTTACTAATGACTATTTAATTACACACGGATTAAAACCTAAGGTTTAACGTATACATTCTACTTATTATAACTATCACAAGGAATATTATTTCCCTCATCTATTTTAATGTATTTATATACATATATATTTATATATATCTTTATGTATTAAGATTTATCCATAACATTTTTAGGAAATTTTATTGTATTTAATTATGTTCACTAACTTTTAGGCATAACCACAACCGATATACGGTTTATAAAATAAAGTGTTTTCCTTTATTTATTTAATATATATATATATATATATATATATAATATATATATATCTATATATATATAGTACCTGTATTAGAATTTAATTAAGACGTTCCCTATGTAGCTTATTGTATTTAAATTATCCTATTACTTCAACACTTATCTGCACCCTATGTTTCATTAAGTATTTCTTTACTATATCTTAGGTTACTAGCTCTTATAACATTTAGTTAATATAAGTGTTAATTTATTAACTCCCCACTCTACTCTAAGTTACTACTTTATTCCCTTTTATATATGTGTAAAAATAAATATATATTCCTTAGTTTTAACTAAAAATATTAACTCCCATATAATAAAATAAATAAAACGTAAAATAATTAAATTCCTTGATTTAACAAAAGTTCCTATTTTTAAATCTACCATATAGGTATATATACATATATGTAAATAATTTCACCTCTCATAAAAGCTAATACCCAAAAATTTATAAAATTACTGTTATAAAATGTTAATTTAGTTTCCCTTATTTTCCCCAGCTTAAAAAGTTAATTAACAAACCATACTTTAATTTTTGGTTACATTAAAAACCATATATTATAAGTTATTCTTATGAAAAACTCATAAACACAATTTTTAAAACCATTTACCATTGCCCAAAAATTCCCAAATTTAATATACAGTAACTATAACATTTTAGACATATTATAAAATTTTTATTTCATAAAAATATCTTTTTAAATTAGCCAAATAATTCCAGAAAACCCGTAACTTGCAAAAATCATAACTTACGTTTAAAAACTCCAAAACCATATTAATTTACATCAAAATAAACTAGATTTAATAAGGAATCTATGGTTAAAATTTCAAGTCAAAATACATTCGGGAAGGCCATTAACTAAATTCAACAAGTTAGAGTTATTTACTGGAATTTATAAAAACCTAATCTGAAACGTTTTAATCCCGGCCGTCCAGATCTTTTAACTAAAATCGGACGGCTGACAAGCCGCGAGTTCATCAGCGAAAGAAAATCGAACCCGAGTACTAAATCTTCAATATCTCTCAATCTACAGAACGAAATCGAGTGATTCTTGTTTCTATGGTTTTGAAATTCAATTCCGGTTCTAATGATACTAATTTCGCTAGCTATAATGCAGGATTCAATGGTTTTCGAATTCGGTTTCGAAGTTAGGGTTCATAAGGGTTTCCGAAATCAAATCTGCCAAATTCACTCAATCTAAAGCGTAATTGATGCAATTGAATCATAGTGTTGACCGATAATGTAACATAGTTTAGCAAGGTTGAAGGAATTTGAAGAAAACTTACCGGAATTGCTCGAATCGAACGGATTTGTTTTCGGTTTCTGGAAAAACGCCCCCTTTACAACCCGATTGAGTAGCCTACTTTGCAACGCTATAATTTACAGTACAGACCGAGTTAGAACTAGTTCTTGGGCTTAATCTAAAGAGGAAACGTAACTCTACACAATGATAGCAAGAACTCACCCTAACTTGCACTACACAGAAAGAAATCGAAGCTGGAAGTTGCGAGTTTACCTTGCGTTTTCTGGAAAGAAAACTATGATTTTATGTTGTGACGAATCCGAAACTTTAGACACCTCTTTCTTCCAAACGGTTTGGAATTGGCTTGGGTCATCAACATGAAAGTTTTAGAGGAATTAGATCTCTTCAAAACGAGCTAAAGAAAATGGAATTTGGCTGAGAAACGAAGAAGTTATGGCTAGACGAAGTTACCTGAATTCGAAGGAAAACTGAAAACTGTAGTTTCGGTTTTGCAGGGTGGCTACTTTGAATCGAATTTCTGGTTGATTTAGGACGCTTTAGGGTTAGTGTGAGTTATGGTTGTTTAGAGGAAGTGTAGGAGAAGGCAACAAAGAAGACGACACTCAAAAATTCCATAAGATGAGAAAGTTATGAAGGTCACAAGATAGGGCAAAACTGGTTTCTGTTACCGGAAATCTAGCAGATAAAAACGACTAAGTACTGGGCGCGTATCCCGAGGCGCGCGCTGACTCAGCAGACCGTGCCACGTCAGCTGTTTTTTCAAATTTTGGCTCTAAACTTCATTTGATCATAACTTTGGCTAGGATGATCCGTTTTTGACGTTCTTTTTATCGATCTTCATGGTTTTCCATAACCTATTTATTGGTATAGGTTTCATGGCCTGGTTTGACCATTCTCAAAAAGTCAACCCTAGCAAGGCTTAAAAGGCTTTAGGGTTTCTAGAATTTTATATTGACTTTTATGTTTCAAAACAATGTTCCAACACTTCCTAAAATCTTTATAATATTTGGAGTGTTTATAAATTTTCCCAAGATTTATTGACTTATAAATCTTATTATTAAATTCATAATACTATATAATATATAATAATTAAATATTTTATTGTATTCTTTAGGGTTAAATAGGGGAAATCCCCTAAATAAATTTCATAATGCCATATAATAATTTAATATTTAATAAAAGAAATCCCCTAAATTAATTTAAATTAATTTAGGGGTATTTCACATGCGGTTCATTATTACAACAATATAAATGAAAGCTGTAAACACGCAACATGTAGCATATAACACAAACAACCACCCAAGCACAATAATATAACCCAACAGAAACATACGCCAGTATAATGAGTCAGTGTTCTGTTTCTTCCTAGGTCTTGAGATTATTTGGAATCTCGTATTGACCTTAACTTACTTGTGGTGAACAATCCACACAATGGGATCGCCACTTCCTTAGTTATTATCTTAACTTATCTTGGGTACGTTTAAACCCTGTTAGAAGAGTAACGAAACTCTCTAATAATCCACCGTCGTTGTGACGTATATTGAGTCGGGTATGAATAAACCTTATAGACGAGATTAAGACTCTCGCATGTATATATAATTGGGTACTTTTGAACCCGAAGGTGAGTATAAGACTCCCTTAACCACCGTCGAGAACGACGTATATTTAATCGAGTACTTTTAAACCCGGTGGGCGAGTATGAAACTTCTCCCAGAACCACCGTCAATGATGACTTACATTTATAATGGAAGTCAATATGATACATATAACGACCTCCTAAACTCAGCATGCATGGTCAGAACTTCCTAGACTCCTCACTCTTTCCCCCAGTAACCCGAACATGTTAGAAGTCTCATTGAAACAATCGTCCTACTTCTAAGGTGATAAGTCGAAACATCACTATTCTGGATGTCAACAATATATTGAAGGGAAGTTAGTGAGAAACTTTTGTATAAGTTCTCGTTACATAAATACGCAAACTTATAATCCTCTTGGAACTTTACTTGTTATCGCATGTACCGTATGTGTGATTCATATTCACTCTAACGTATAGTTAGTAGTTCACCACATAAAAGTCTAGTTAGGTACGAACAATAAAACGTAAAAACGCAAACAACATATTCCATGAAATTATCTTGGTCATTATCATATACAACAAATAGCACACAAGCTGATGTAACTCAGTAGCAAACAAGCTGTAAGAAATTCATACCGTACACCAAAGACAACACTCATCTAGTCTCGACTGATGTCTCGTCTATCCCACTCCTATAATCCGATCAACCGAGAGCGTTAATTACTAATCACTCCCGTATAACATTTACCCGTATTCATGAAACGTTTCAATATTTCATGTTCGTTATTTCATGTGAGTTACAAGATTATCATCTAACCTTTGTTAACTCTTTTTATTTCATGACTATGTTACACTTAAGGTATTATTTTATGTACCTTAACTCATGGAATCTTAATATCCAAGAATTATAGCCTTATGTTATATGTATACCTCTTTACAGGTTTCTTTCATCCCTTCCTCCAACTTACATATATATAATTGTAGGCTTTTATAATACCCATTACCACCATATATTATATTATTCTCTTAATATATAATATAATCCTTATATATATGCATAAACTTATATCATGTATATTATATGATTTCATTCTTCTTAATGGCATAACAACTTTGCTATATCCTTAATAATCCTCTATTGGTCACGCATAGCATGCCTATTTTCCTAATACTTTTGTTTATTACAATACAACCCCAAATGTCATAAAATGTTTACAATCTAATTCCTTATACTTGTATAACCTATAGTTTTCATTCCTTACTTATTTATTCCAAAGTTTCACTCTTAACTTCTTCCAAACCACCAAACATAACCTATAATTCCTCAAATTCAAATTCTTGCCTCAAACTTTCAGATATTACACCTTGACCACACTTATTTTATAATCTTACAATTTACCACAATTTTCACTATCTTTTAATTTTATTTCTATCTTAATAAACTCCAAACTTTCCCTTATATTTTTGGTAATTACTAACAGAACACATTCCGATTTTCATCCTACACCCATACTTTCCATAATTATACTTTGACCCCATAAGTTTTACAACTTTTACAATTATGTTATTATTCTTATTTAACCTATAGTTTTAACTCCTTTATTTTTTAATTCTAAACTCACCCCTAATTTTTGAAATTCTCCTACAGGCCCCATGTCCATTCGGTTTTAACTTATATCTTTCCTTAATTACAATTTCACCCCACAAATTTTATAATCTTTACATTTTACCCCTTATTTAATTATTCTTTAATTTAATTCTTACTTTAATCAATTCTAATCTTTCCCCTAAAATTCCAAAAATCACACAACAACCCCCAGTTGTTTATTTTTGGTTTTGGCACCAAACTTCTTATATTTATAGTTTTACCACATATTTTTTATAATTCTTACAATTTATACTATAATTCTTATTTAATTTCTAATTCCAATATATCCTTCTCAATTTTGGTCAACACTTTGACCCCAACTAGATTTGACCATATTTATTTCATTAGTACCCAGAATTTCTAAATTTATGAATTGGTCACTAAATTTTCTAGAATTTACAATTTGACCCTAAAATTCCTTACACTTACATTTTCTCATTTCTAACCAAACAAACCTTACACTTTCGGCCTAATAATGTTCCTAGCATCCCAAATTTGTTTTCTTTACATTTAACAGCCTATCATTATTCTAAAGTTTATTAAATCATTATATACTTTATAATTCATTTTAATGTAATTCTTTGTACTTAATTGTACCAAACACTTCCTTATCACTTAGAAATTTTCCTAAGTCCTCTAAATATCTTAAATCACCCATTGACCCCAAAATTAATGCAATTAGCACCAGATTTATAACGTATGCTATTTATAGCATCTTATGTTACAAAAACCATATAATTGCAAGCCTAAACAATCGACAATAACATAAACTTTAATATAAGCTTTAAATGCATTAAAATACACATAAAATAAAGTTTATTCTCGGCTTTTCCCCAATTTATTCAGAAATCACATTTCTACCACATAACCTTTATAAACTTATCATTCTAATCCTTAATCCTTAGTTAACTTGACCAAATATTCTAACACAAGTTTATACACATATTTATGTCCTTTTAGGCCATTTACAACAACACTCTCTCAGATTTATTTGTTCTATACCCCAAGGTTTCTAAAAATTGCATTTTAGCCCCTTTATGTTAATACTTGTACATTTAAGTCAATTAACCACCTCTTAACTGATCCAAATGTTATAACATAGTTTCATACACATTAATAGCTCACACTATGTCATTTTACACACATCACTCTCGGATATACACAACCCTCAACATAAATCAACCTTAAGCCTTTATAATGTGTTCTAACTCATTAATCATTAGTGAAACTTAGTTCAAAGTTAGTATGTTGACTTAGATTCATTCCTAGGTTAAAATAACCCATTTTACAGCCTTTCAATTCATCCAATATTTATAATCAACATTAAATAACTTAAAGACATCAAAATGAGCATCAAGGATGAATTATTTACCTTAAGCTCAAAGACTTGTTTCCAACACTCCAAAGTTTGAAGCTCTTGGCCCTATTTTACATTAGGGTTTAAGGTGAGAATATTGCACTAAATCAAAGCTTAACTCATATATAGGTTATAAGTTCTTAGACTTAGGTTAAAGTTTACCTTGTCTTAAAGTAGATTTTCCTTGTTTTGGCACTGACTTTTGGCAACCACACCAATCCTTGAAAAGGCTTCATTAAGGTGATGAAAATAGGAAAAGAACAAGGTTCAAGGCTTTAGCAAGATCAAATGAAAATAACTAGCTTAAAAGTGTAAGAAAATGATTTTTACCTTAAACACTCCTTAAGGAGTTTCTGCCCATGATTTGTGCTAGGCTCAAGGGGCTGATTGAAGCTTGATAAACACAAGAAAATATGAATAAGAGAGAGTCAAGTGAGCTAGGGTTTCGACACTTATACAAAGGAAAGGGAAAATGGTGTTTTAAGGTTTATTTTCTTACCTTAAGCTTGAGTACAAGGTCGGCAGCCTTCACCTTTGAATCTCCACGGTTTGAACTTGAAGAATGGCTGATATTGACAGTCTTTAGAACCAAAGAGATGAAGAGAGGTGATCTTCCTAGCCGAAAGATGAAGAGAAAGGTGATTTAAGGCTTAAACTTGTAGGTTAGGTTTTTTTTGGCTAATTAGTATGATTGTTGTGCTACCATGAGATATTGGGATGAACAAGAGAGAGCTGATGAAGAGGAGATAATTTGGCAGCCAAAGGGAGAGAGAGAGAGAGAGAGAGCAAGTGAAGTGATGTGTGTTAAATGAAGTGTAAGGAAAATAAGACTTAAGTAAGATAGTCTTGCTTTTAATAAGAAAAGTTGGAATTGTTAAGGTGAGTCATCAAATAGATCCGGCCCCTTCCTTATATATTTATCAAGGTGAGTTTGACCATTGACCAAGTCAAATGAGAATAAGGCCTTGTTTGGCATTATTCACATTTTGGTACACATTTCTGATTTTTTTGTGTTTTTCTAAAATAAGCTTCTTTGTGTGGTACATTATGGTTAATTAGCTCCCTATGATGTATGATAAGTGGTGAAAATATGCATTTATTAGGTTTATATTCACCTGCATTTTACTGTTATAACCTATTTTCACCACTTTATAAAGTAGTTGGTAATTATTAGTGAACTCACACACTTTTGGATATAATTTAGGTAAAAACTCAATGGAGCACAATGGAATGATAAAAAGGAGCTGTTTGGACACTTCTAAAAAATGTTGAGACCGTGTCACGAGGTTCAAGACCAAGACGGTACCAAAAGGGGAGCAAAACTTGCATTCTGGAGCATTTGGCGTTGTGCCCTGGTTTGTGTCCGGGTTTACAAACCCGGGCAACGCTATTGTGATATTTCTACCAAGTTTTCACCATGGTCCGAGTTTGTGTTCGGGTTTACAAACCCGGACCAATCCTTCGCTGAAGCTACTGCCATTTTTTCGACCACGTCCAGGTTTACGTCCCGGACCAACGCAGCGCCAAACTTACTGCCTACTTTTTACTCTGGTTTGGGTATGTATCCGGGTTACAAACCTGGACTAGTCATCGAACACGCCAGATTTGCCCACGGCAGTGTGGTCAGGGTTTATTAGTCGGACGTAAACCCGGACCACACACACAAAGATGCCCCAGACTCGACAAAATGCAGGTTTTGAGAATTAAAATTCTCATTCACTTGCGAGCACTCCCAGCCCCGTTTTCTAAATGTAGAGGTGACGACAAGAAGAAAGAAAGGGGGAGAAAAAGAGAAGAAATAGGGACTCCCTCACTTCATTCAAAGCTCAACCACCACCATTAATGGTTATCTCTTTCCTCTTTCTCTTCTTTGTAGTCTCACTATTTGAGTAAACCCATTTTGTGCCTTGGATGAGGGTTTGACCTCAAATCCCTCAAACATGCTTGTAATACCATATTTGCTTAATATAGTTGTTTTATCTCTCCAATTTATTGAGTGTTCTAGATTGATCAACTATGTGCATTTATGGTTTCTCTCAATTTCATAATTTTGTGAATTAGGGATTTGGCCAAGCGAGAGATAAACCCTAGATTTTGTCCTCTTTAATTAGTTGGTAAATTCTATTGTTATTGCTAAGGAGTAGTGTTTAATGCTAATTGGTAATTTAATCATAACCTAATTGAAGGGTTTATTGAGCTAATTAAGGGCTAGCTTTATCTAGGATTTTAGTGAAGCTACTAACTTCATCCTAAAAGACAACTAGAGCAAATTAGAATTATACCTAAGTGATAAGGGTCCAAATGAGCATATTTTAGGGGTGTATTTCATACGTTTTACCAACATTTTTCATGCTCATTTCTCCACTCTAGCTAGTTTTCCTCAAGTATTATGTTTTATTGGTGTTTTACACAATTATTGTTGAACACAGGAGGAATAACATAGCTAGAAATAAAGTATATGAAGAGACAAATGTGTGGGCGTAAACAGATCCAAAATCGGAGCTATAACGAAGTAGATAGAGCATTTGTTTTGCTTATGGTCCGGACCTCCCCAGGGTGACCTCCCCTATGGGGCGGTCGGGTTAAGTTCGCGCACATATTTTTTCTTCTGGTCTAGACCTCCCTAGGTCGATCGCTCTAGGGGCGATCGGAACTGAAATCTGCCCAGAGAAGCGTTTTAAAACGGGGAAAAAAAGAGAGAAAGAGAAGTGGAGCCTAGAGCCTGGAGCGAAGCAGCAACGCAGAAAGGAGGAGAAGAGGGGGAGAAAAGAAGAAAGAAGAGGAAGAAGAGGAGGAGAAGAAGCTTACCTCCATTGAAGCCCTTCTTCAACCTCCATAGCTAGCTCTTCTCCCTTTTCTCTGATTTTTGCTTTAATGCTTGAGTAGTCTCCTTGTAGCTAGGGATTTGGATTTTACCCTAAATTTCTCAAACTCAATTGTTGAATCTTGGATATTGATGTTTATGCTATATTTTAGTCATTGTTCTTAATCGAAGATGATTATTGAGTGATTATGACCTTTAAGCTTGTCTTTGTTAATTTAGGGATTTGCTTAAGGTTTGCTCTAATTAATTATCATTATGTTAAATTGGTTGGTTTGATATCACCGATTAGTTTAGCATTAGTGTGGATTTCTATGGACGGGTTTTTCGGAAGTAGAAATCTATATTGTTGGGACTAAATCAATGTTAGCCGATTTTCACTGGATTTTGGTATGAGGTTCTCATTGCAACTTAGGGTAGATTTGTGCTTAATGCTTTCGATTGAATTGGAGATTCGAGGTCGGTGCACCAAGTCGAGATCGAGGAGAACAACAGTAGTAGTAGTTGGCGGCGCGAGGAAAAGAACAGAAACCGGGCGAACCGAAACAACCGAAAGTTATTAGTAAATCGGAGTGAAATTCTAGAACTTGTTATTTGCTATTTGTTTTTCATTACACGTTATTTTATGTTAATTTTAATTGTTTTTTCCGTTTTTAGAACCATGAGTGCGTAGTTTAGTTTAGCTTCCTGGGTTGGGAAGCGAGTCTATTTTGAGAATTCATATTATGTAGATTTTTCACTATTATAATAATGTAGTAGTTTGATTCTTGTTCTTAATGCGTTTGGATTTTCTGGCCATTTATCTGAGTGATTATTGTAATGCTTAAATCAAAATGTGGTGCTGAGATTAAGTTCTAGTCATAGGATATCAAACCGGATTAATGACTAGAAGCATGGTTTGCCTATAGGTTAATCTGTCTCCAATAGGATTTGTGTTTAATGTGATTAACATGAATTGACTTGGGCATGGTTTGCGGCTTGTTATTTCAGTTAGTTAGGGTTCGTTGCATAGGGACCAGTTAACGAGCTATTAATAATTCCTGAGCTTATTGCATAAAATAGTGAGATTTGTTATTAATTGAATTTGACGAAATAGACGAGTGGAATAACCCGGGGAGCGTTTTTTAATTAATTAGATTTTAAACCGATACTTGTCTTGTTTTGTTTTTATCTAGTTTACTTGGGATTCTGATTATTATTCTAGTCTTTAAATTAGATTAATCAATTCATCCTTAAAAATTGAGATTTCATTTTAGGTTAGTTTTCTCGATTAGATTAATAATTTGTTAGTAACTGAACGAGATCCCTGAGACCGATAACCCACTCATTCACTATACCCGCAAAACGATAGGTAAACTACCTAGGTAGAGATAGGAACATATTTCTGCTACAGGAAACTGTTGCCGCCTATGCCAAGAGTCATACCAAAATGTCCAAAATGCTTCCTATCTATGAAGAGTTTGGGTCGAAGAAGAATGGAAACAAAAGAGTGCAGAGGGAAAAAGATAAAAAGTAAAAGAAGAGGGGGCAAAAGAGAAATAAAAAATATAGGATACACGAGTTGTGTAATTTTTTTTTTATAAGTTTACTAATAGAGAAATTTCATGAAATGCCACTATATTATTGGCTAATTCATGAAATGCCACTAAACAAAATTCATGAAATGCCACTATATTTTTGTAAAAGTCCATGAAATGCCATTATAGCATTGACCAAAAGCAAAAAAGACAAATATACCCCTACAAAATACTTTTAAAGTTCACAATATGCCCCCAAGTGTTAAAAAATTCACAAAAAAAATCAAAATAAAATACCTATAAAATAATATTATAAAAATAAAAATATTAAAATATCATAAAACATTGAAAAAATTAAATATTTCTTAGATTTTTTTCAAAATTATTTAGTACCATAAAAAAGAATATAGAGTATTAAACACATAATTTATACTAATTTTTCTATGAATTTAGAATAGTACCATAATTTATACCAATTAATTACCATAATATTTACTATTAAAAATTAAATTTTTCTACCAATTTTTATTATTTCTTCATTTTTTTTTTAAAAAAAATTTTAATTAATATTTGGAAAATTATTTTTTAAAATTTATAATCTATTTTGTAGATGACTTTATGAAAAATATAATTTATTTCAAACAAATAATTTAAATTGATAAAAAAATATAATTTAAAAATGTCTGGTACAAAATATGGTAATTGATTGGTATTAGATATGGTGCTTAATTGGTAGAAAAATTGGTATAATGGCTAGTACCATTTTTTCTACCAATTAAGCACCATAACTTCAACCAATTAACTACCATAATTTGTACCATACATTTTCAAATTATCTTGTTTTTATAAATTTAAATAATTTATTTGAAATAAATTATATTATATCATAAAGTCATCGACAAAATAGAATATAAATTTAAAAAATTTCAATATTAATTAAAAAATTCAATATTTTTTGAATAAATAATTTAAATTGGTAGAAAAAAATAATTTAAAAATGTATGGTAAAAATTATGGTAATTAATTGGTATAAATTATGGTACTATATTGGTCTAAATTTGTAGAAAAATTAGTATAAATTATGTGTTAAAACTTTATATTCTTTTTGATGGTACTAAATAATTTTGAAAAAAATATAAGAAATATTTCTTTTTTTAATGTTTTATGATATTTTAATATATTTTTAATTATTTTTATGATTATTTTTATAATATTTTAAATATTAATATTTATTTATATTTTTATAGTATTTCAATTTTTTGTGAATTTTTGTGAATTTTTTAACACTTGGAGACATATTGTGAACTTTTAAAGTATTTTGTTAACTAGTAGGGTTATTTTTATCTTTTTTATTTTTGGTCAATACTTTAGTAATATTTGATGGACTTTTATAAAAATATATTGACATTTTATGATATTCTTTTTTTAGTAAGATTTCATGAATTAGCTCAAAATATACTGGTATTTCATGAAATTTCCGTTACTAATAAATTTGGACAAATTTGGACCGGAAGACCACTTTTTTACTCCCTCCGTCCTGAATTGACCGTCCTGTTTACTATTTGGACATGTCGTTTGACTTCAAATTTTAACATATAAGATAAATTAATTTTGAAAATTTAAATTTTGCATGTGATTCCTTACATGATAAACTATATGTTACAAAATTTAGTTTTATAAAATTATTTTATCTTATATGCTTAATATTGAAGTGGAAAAACGTACCATAAAGCAAACATGACGGTCAATTCAGGACGGAGGGAGTAAATGTCACGCCAAAACACTGATCAAACGACCAAAATGAGGATGTCAGCGTGATGTCACGAGAGCCGTACGTACCCCTCTGGACTCCCGTCTCCCGCCTTATAAGTTATACGACGGCTCAAAGCAAAACGAGGAAGCCACAGTGCCTAAAATTAATGTAGAGTAACATTAGGGAACCCACAATGGTGTTGAATCCACTCTAAATTAATAAAACAAAAAAATAAAATATGACATAAAGAGAGAAGTTGTGAGAGTTTCTTAACTAAGAACCCCAAAAAGTGGGTGTCTTAACAAAAAGAGAGTGTGAGGAGATGAATAAAATATTATTAGTGAGGATGCCGTTATTAAAGACGATGCAACCGCGGCTACAGAGTTATCTGCATAGGTAGTCTGAACTCGAACTCTCCAACTTTTTACCTCATTCTCACCTCCTTCGTTTTCAGCGACAGAGAGATTAATCCACTTTTTTAAAAAATTGGAACCAGTGTCAAGCTCTCATTGGATTTAACACTGATTAAAGCTGATATGGGGAAATATGATTGGCTAACTAGTGTCACATTTATGGTAATGCAGCAAAACCTGCGTTTGCGCTAGCGAACGGTAAAGTTTTCTGAGTTTTTCCATCCTCTTTTCCCCTCTCTTTTCTTCCCAACTAGTCTCCTCTTTTACTTCACTTCTAAGTTCTAACCAAACCTAAGTCAGGTGTGGTGGTGTTGGTGACAGATGGATTCTCAATGTCAGGTTGCCGAGCTAGATACTGAAATGCAAAAATGTTTACAAGGTGCCGTATTATTAATCTCTTAATACTTATATTCTCCATTTTGTAGCCCTATTAACAAAACCAGATATATTTCCTAATATATGACAGATCTTCAATCGACGGTGGAAGGCATTGCTTTCTGGCGTGAGACGAGCATGTCGGATAAACTTGAAGAAATATCGGCTATATTAAAGTTCAGAGAAGCAGATATATGCCGTCAACTTGAAGAAGTAAAAGCACGCAAAGCTGAAAATGCAAGACAAATGGATGATCTTGAATACGCAATGAGCATGGTAAAATCAGTTTGCTTGGTGGTTTTCCTTTAGTTTTTACACTTTAATTTGCTGAGATTTTCTTTTTCTTGTCATTGTTAATATCAGCATCATGATATTGAAGGGAAAGTTAATGAGATTACACGGCCTAGGGTCATTGAGCAGTATTTTACAGGTATCTTCCTTTTAGATATGTGACGCTGTTGTTTCAACCTGTCTACTGATATATTATATTTTTTGCATCATGTAGAGCTTCAGAAAGCTTTGGAAGCAACATCCCCAAAGATGGAAAACAAAAGGAAGAGCTCAAAAGGAGGAACAACAATTGAAGTCTCACAAGACGGAACTTCATGAGAAGTTGCATAAGTTATTTCAGGTGGAAATTCAATTTGAAGACCAGAAAGTCAAGTTTTTGCGCCTAAACAATCAGGTAAGAGTTTTTTTACTCAAGTATCCAGTTGGTATATGATACTCGTACCTCCCTTTAGGAATGGAACTAGTTGCTTGGGTTAAATTTCTCTTAATTATCAAGATTGGATGCTTTATGGAGAACTGAACATCATCTTTTATTAAGGATACATATCATTGCAACTTACATTTTTACATTTACAACCGACGACCAGGTTACTTGTTTCTTTTTCCAGCCATGAATGGTTTACTACCTTTCCTGTGTGTGTGCTCGGACCTAGGGCTTATCAATGAACTACCTCCTTTTCTAATTAAGACCATATATCTATCAGTATTGTCTAGTGTGAAACTAATCTGCTTTCTTGGTCGCTGTTTTCCAATTTGCTTCCAAAACATATGAATTAATAGCCTTATATTTTTTTACAATTTTGTATTTCTCTACACAGAATCCACTCGACAAGGTTAAAGCTTACAAGGACATATTAAACCTATTTGAGCAGAATCAGGTTCGTTTGATTTGTTTTTCTTTTGTTCTTATTAGTACTGTCTAGTGTCTATGCTATTGACAATTTGATCACTAACAAGCTTAATTCTTTGCCTCTTACTTCTTTTCAGTTAACATTGAATGACAAAGATAAAGAGATCAGAGATATAAGAGAACAGCTCGAGATGTCTCAGTCTATGGCTCAATCTCTAATTACATCACAACGGCTAGCCAATGATTTGATCCAAGATGCCCGTAAAACTCTACTTGATGTAAGTTTATCTTGACTATTTTGTTAAATGTTCTCGAGTATGAAATTAATCACTCTTCATTTGAAAAGGATGACCCATTATTTAGATAAATTAGTAGAGGCAGAAGATTAATAATTCATATAAAACAATTAATCCATATGAGTTCATACATTGTGGTGTATTTGGATACATGTCCCTGGTAATTGTGACTATGCAATGTTTTATACTGTTACTAAATAGATGAACATCTCAAACGTTAACAGCTTCTACCCTACTAGAAGAAGTATTGAATGTTTTTCACACTCTTAATGTATACCATTCAATTCAATGGAGTATAGATACAGGGTTTTGGTTTTACTATAATTCTTAAGATTTTTTTATCTGGTAATTTTAATAGACCGCAACTGCAACTTCCTACAACCTCACAAAACATTCTTTTCTAATAATCTTACATTATAAACTTCTCTTTTAGGAGCTGAGTAGTGTTCCCCCTTCTGATGGACATATGATATATATAAAAAGAATGGGAGAACTTGATACTGCAGCTTTTTGTGCTGGAGTTGAGAAACAACCCATTGTAGGTGGTGAAGCAAAAGGTAACTCTCCAGTAATCCTATGCTCCCTGTGGCAATCTCACATTGAAGACGTTAGTTGGCATCCATTTAAAGTTGTTACAGAGAATGGTAAATCAAAGGTAACCAAATCACATTTTTTCATTTTGTGGATGTACTTGTCTAAATTATTTTGTTCTGTGACAGCTGTAAACAACCCATGTTAGCTGTTTTGCCGCTGCTAAATGTGCATGTGAAATATTGACCTATGATATATTACCGTTTTGCCTCAGTTGCATAAAAATGCCTAAGATGTTTATACATTGTTTGTTGCTTGTTTATGCAGGAGATATTGGATGAGGATGATCCGAAGCTTATGAGCTTGAAAAATGATCTCGGGATGGAAGCTTATAGAGTTGTGACTACTGCACTGAAAGAGCTAAATCAATATAATCCTAGCGGTAGATACCCAGTTAATTGTATCTGGAACAGGAGAGAAGGGAGAGAAGCTAGCATAAATGAAGCAATTATATTTTTGTTGGAACAACAGAAGCCCAAGAGAAGAAGGTCTAGAAGATTATGAAAGTTCATCATCAATATTCTGCATCCTCTTCATTGGTTTTGTTGCAAGCTGCTTATCTTGGCAATTCTATGAACTTTGTAATGAAGTAAATTCCTTTTGGAAGTCTTCTAAGATCAGACATCAATACTATATATATAGTCGAAGATTCTAGCTAGACAAGTGTGTGATGTGACGGTCTGGTTATAATTTGTTTACTCTAATATATGGTGTACATCGTGTCAGCTAATCCTCCTACATTTTGACCAACTGTCGCACTTGATTTTTTCAACTTTTTCCCGTGTATGAAAAATATATGTACTATTTCTAGATTTTTTTAAAAGGCCCAACACTGCCTAAATTGCATTTGCAACGAAGGTAGGTAACTTGTTTTCTCTAATGCACGCAAAAAATTAAGAAATGTAATTGCAGTATTGCCATTTTTTCTATATATTGCGCGCAAAGTTATCCTGATGTTTGAACTAAGGTTTTTGGTGGAGATGGGTGTCATTCGGTTATTTAAGTGAAACGCGGAACTAGGAAAAGGAATCAAATTGGATACAGTTTTTAATGATATGCGCTACTAAGCTCCCAGTTTTCAAGCTTCAAATGAGTTCATCAATTTTGCAACAAAGGACCTGTTTGTTGATGATCTTGTATATTGGGTTCAGTTTTTAAGAGAAATATAACCAAATTAAGTTAACCATAAAGAGAAATTATTCATTCTAAAGTAATATTTACCCCACTTATTCACTACAGACAGATATTCTCCCCCTCCATAGCTATAAGAGTGTTGAGGGAGATAGTGTCATAATTGCGATGAACAAGCTTTTGTGGATCCAAGTGCAAGTAAAACTAAGGCCGACAAATATCCAATGGGTATCCGATAACCCGTTTCACCAACATGTAAAAACCTGATATAAATGGGTGAAAATCGAGTGACGGGTGCAGTGGGTGACGGGTTCAGGTCGAGTTTGGGTGACAATTTTTCACCCATCACCCGTTTAGAACCCGACCCATCACCTATTTACTATATATATTAAGGCCAAACAAGGCCTTAGCCTTTATATTAAACATTTGGAAACTAAAAAAGTACCAACAAAGATAAAAAGTACTCCAACTAGTCCTTATAATTATCCATCATGCTACCCATAGCACCCGTACTCTCATTACAATCCTTACAAGTATCATGAACGAAAGAAAATATAATTAACAACATATTCAAGCAACGAGCAACAACATCCTTTGTCTCCCTTAATCGACTTAACCAAGTCTCTGTTGAACCACTGTTAGATCAGTTTGTGACGCGAACAAATCGCAGCCAACCGCAAAATCTACCCAACATCCTTTGGTCCACACCTCCCGCTTAATACTATTTTACAAAGTTGTCTAAAATAAAAAAACCTTCATTAAAGATCACCTCTTTTCTAATTCTCCAAATATTCCACACTACATAATACGTAGATCTCCACACCTTCGAAACTTTCTTTCCTAGTCTCATACTCCTCCAGGAGTTGAAGAAACTGTAGCATCCCTCTAGCACTCCATCAGTTGGTAGCACAATCCTTGTATCCCACCAGCAAAACATATTTTCCCAAACCTTCATTGACTTGCTGCAGCTAATAAATCAATGCTCTATGGTTTCCACACATCTTAGTAAATAGAATATGACAAAATAAAAAGAAAACAAAGCTCCTTTGCAAGGGTAGCAGGCGAGTAAGGCTAAAAACAGGTTTGAAAGGAATTTTACTTGATCCAACACATGGAACAACCTCTTTGATAACAATGGGTGTACCCATTTTAATTCTCTCGTCTCGTTATTATTTTTTTATCAAAAGGATGAGAATTTTTGGTGTCTACTAGTCCGATTTTCAGCCTAGATTGTTAAGCTAAGTTTTAAACATTTGAATTATAATTCCTAAGTTAGCTCACACGAACCTATTGTAGAGTTGTTACCAAGTTTTGACCTAAATAACTAGGATTGGTTTGAGATCGGATTCGGAGGCATAATATGAAAATTTTGCAGTGTTCAAATACTTCCATTACTAATCAAAGATCATTTTCCTCTATTAGTGATATCTTAAGGCTTTAAAAAAAAGGTGATTTTCCACATTAGGAGGTGGTTCTGTTTTTGTCAGTAATAAGGTAATTTGAATGGTAAACTACCTGAGTCTGATTAGGCTTTCTCAAAGGTCGGATTAGTCAAAATTTTCTTTTGTTCGTAGCCTTGGACTAAATGTCTGTGACCTTGACCTATAAGTTAGAATAAATAAAAAAAGAGAAATTAGCAAAATGATTAAACAAAGATTTGATTCGTTTAGGAACCCCAGACCCCGAACCGTGCCAATTAAAATTTTAAAGTAGTCACATACTGGTTGAGTTCGGTACCGCAGACAGCACTGGACAGGAAGTCCGAGATCACAAACTACTACTAGACCACTATTTGTAGGGTTTTCGATAGACGTTGTTGGTAAAATTTTATGGGCTTGTTCCTTAGGGAATTCTTAGTCTAGTGGTGACTTCAAGTTCCAAATTTTGAGGTCGAAATTAAAGGTGAAAAGTTAGAAAGAAGGTAAAGCAAAAAAAAAAGTACGGAAACACATAAAGATTGTTCTTGTCAACCTAGTTTTCTATGTAAATCAATATGGGGGAGGTAGAAGGGGACATAGGATCAAAGTGACTTCACCCACGTTCGTCGGGATCTCCGGACTTCTTACATTAATGAATTAGTGAAAAGATTACAACATAAATATAAAGATCCGGTTTGCTACCCCGATCCGGCGAGCTTGACTAACTACGCTAGCATGACTCTAAAAAAACAAAAAAATAAACAAAGAACGACATTAAACAAAAAAAAGGAAAAAGGTAGAGAAAACTCCAGTTAGCAAGTTAACTTTGGATCCTGCTCCGCCTTTGTCTTCACATCGGTGCAACAATGGTGGAATATGGATGTGTGGATAGATGGTGTGGTGGTATGGTGGTGGATGGCGTGATGTGAAATGTGATCTGGTGGATGAATGGTGGAGGCATGGTGGTGATGAACATGAGGCTTAAACCCCTGCATTCAGCGTTGAAGCATCTTTGAAGCCCCAACTTACGTTATATAGTATGTAGCGGCTGATTTAGATAGGTTTTGTAAAACACATCGTCGTTGTTGCCTGTCTCGCCGCGTCCAGATGTGCATACATGTCCGGACGTCATTATATAAGCCGCGCGGGATTCGGCTCTCTGAAGCGTCCAGGTCTACGTCCGGGTAATTAACCCGGACGTCTCACAAAATTAACTTCGCGTGACAAAAAACACCTAGTCCAGGTTTACAAATCTTGACACAAACCCGGACCAGGTACGAAATAAGGCAGACAAAATAACTCGGGTGTGGTCCGGACTTACATGTCCAGATACATCTTGGACAACTCTTGGCACTTGCAAGTCCGAACAGAAGGTCGGACATAACTTCAACGGCCTTAGATTCTTCATTTTAGCTCTGTTTCACTCTCCGTTTGTTTTAGAATCTTCATGAGAAAATCTATGCATTTCTTAGACTTTTCACTGCATTAGATACATAAAATGTATCAGTTCACATCAAAACATAAATCTAAGGAAAAACATATGATAAGTGAGAAATATGACATGAAATGTTGTAAAATAGGAAGAATTAAAGCCGTGAAAGTAGATATATTTTGTACCTATCAGCGGCCAAATTTGTCTCATCACATGATCAGGCTGATTCCCTTCAACGATGTTGTTCAGTATAAGCGGAACAACTATTGCAGTTGTGTGAAGTGGAGAATCACCATATAGTTGCCAAACCCAGTGAAAGTTTTATTATGAAAATATTAAATTATTAATTTCAAAAGGAAAAAAATTGTTAGTTGCTTAATTATAAAAAATAACATACGTCATCATCAATGGGTGGGACCGGAATCAAATCAAGCACGGCACAAGCGTCACCTAACTTTGTAATGGGACCCATCGGGCACCCGATCCACCCGACCCATATAAATGGGTAAAAACCCGAAATAAACGGGTGAAAAATGGGTGACGGGTGAAATGGGTGATGGGTCAGGTGATTTACAGTTTTACCCAAATATTTTTCAAAAATTATGATATACCCCTCCAATTTTACTAAAAATTATAGTCAAACTCACAAAATTTTAATATAAATTTACATTCAACCTCTAATATTTTCTAAAAATTACAAAAACATACAACAAAATTCTCACCCGTTTATCACCCAACTCACCCGTTTCACCCGCGGGTTCGGGTTCGGGTCAACCTTAACGGGTGACGGGTCGGATTCAGGTGGAGCGGGTGAAAACGGGTAACGGGTGCCGGTGAAGCTTCATCCGTCCCGAACTGACCCATTGCCACCCCTAGTACCAGTGGCAAGTGAATACATAAATTGATATGAAAAATCATCGTAGATGTAAAATAAAGTTAAACAATAAATGTTATTTATATTGTTCGCTCTTACATGTATGTAACCGAGTATGGACTACGCTTGAACAAAAATTCTTGGTACTTGGAAGAAGGAAGGAAATCTAGAATACGCCCACAATGTAATCAATCTTGTGGACACTTTAATGTGTGTAGAATCGAACTGGGTGGCGTTGCACAAAACACGTTATGTGTGTGCTAATAGTGCTGACCCCCAACTATATAATGACCGCACTCATTAAAATCTCTCAGCAGCTATAGATATCCGCAGTCGATAGTACGATTGTTGTAGCTTACAACAACACTCCACCAATCAGCCTCATGATCCATGCTCGGGCGTGCCGTTGGTGAACCCAAGCTGGCCGCCTATGGAATGTATCCTGATTCTGGTCAGTAATCTCGAATTTCGTGTGCAACCAGGACATTGAAATCTTGTAACCCCTGATGTCATCAGCTTCTAGTTTTTCTCCCAACAGTTCAAGACATAGGTCGGCCACGGGTTGGTTCATTCGTGCAACAACAGGATTCCTACACACCCTCAGACCAAATAGATGATAGACATCCTCAAGAGTAATAGTTTTCTTACCAAGTGACAACATAAATGTGCGAGTCTCAGGTCTCCAACTTTTAACTAATGCGCGGACGATGAATTATCAGCTTTGATTCCAAAAAAAGCAGGTCCCCAAAACCCTGCATCCCTAATGTAATCATGTAGGACATAATGAGGGGATTCAACATCCACATTTCTCTTTCAATATATTATTTGTTCCTCGTGACCTAGATTCCACGGACAACCAATTTAATGTTATCAGAAAATTTGACAATAAATCTGAAATTAAAGGTAGTAACGTTTGACATGCAATTTTCTGACCGGACCATCAGAAAAAAACGCTGCAAAGATGTGAGTGAACTGATACGTGAAAATGTCAGTTTCATCGGGTCCAACTTCTGCAGTTTGACGCTGGAATTGATGTGTCTTCTTCACAAGTAATGACATATGCACAATTCCAAAAAATTAATATAACATTACAAATGTGAAACTTTCCTTGTAAGTAAATCACTATAAAAAATGATACAAGTTTCAACATATTTTTTAAGTAGTTATGCACCCATATAGTTGATACGAAAATTACTCAGTGTTACAAAAAAAAGTGTCACAAAACTAATTTAAACCAATCAAAACATTTGTGCACAGTTTGTAGGTAGCTATACACTAAGTTAGAAGATCAGCCAAATAAATTTATTCCAACATTTAATTAGTTTAAGATATTAAACCCATTACTATGTTTCAGTTTTAAAGTGCACTTAAACAACAAACTAAGTTTTGGATAATGAATTTCAACCTATGACAACATTTCTACCTTCTTTTCATGTGATTATACACCAAAAAGCATTATATTCACATTATTAATCTTCAAAAAAGATTAATTACGAATTTATAAAACATTTATTCAATTACAAAGTTTCACAAATTAATTTACACCTATGAAAACTTGACTACTTACTTTTTAGGTATTTATACACTAAATTAGATGATCTGGAAATTTTAAATTAATTGCAGATATTAATTACGAATTTAATATGCACTTAATAACAAATTAAGTTTAAGAAAATTAATTTCAACCTTTAACAACATTCTATCTTGTTTTCATGTGATTGTACACCAAAATAAATTGTATTCACAATATTAATTTTCCAAAAATATTAATATAAATTTAAAATGTATTTAATCAATTAATAGGTTTCACAAAATTAATTTACACCTATGAAAACTTGTGTACATATTTTTTAGGTATGTATGCACTAAATTAGCTGATCTACAAAATTTTAAGTAATTGTAGTTATCAATTTCTAATTTAATATGCACTTAAACAACAAATTAAGTTTAACAAAATTAATTTCAACCTTTAACAACATTTGTACCTTGTTTTCATGTGATTGTACAGCAAAATACATTGTATTCACATTATTAATTTTTAACAAATATTAATTACGAATTTTAATGTTTATTTAATCAACCACTAAGTTACACAAAATTAATTTACACCTATGAAAATTTGTCTACATAGCTTTTAGGTAGTTATACATTAAATTAAATGAAATATAAATATTAAATTAATTGTAGTTATCAATTTCGAATTTGATTTGCACTTAAACAACAAACTAAATTTTAAAAATAATTTCAACCTTTAATAACATTCGTACCTTGTTTTCATGTGATTGTACACCAGAATACGTTGTATTCACATTATTAAAATTTCCAAAAATATTAATCACGAATTTAAAATGTATTTAATCAATTACATAGTTTAACAAAATTAATTTACACCTTTTAAAACTTCTCTACATAGTTTTTAGGAAGTTATGCAATAAATTAGATGATCTATTACAAATTAATTGTAGTTATTAATTTTGAATTTTATGCACTTAAACAACAAATTAAGTTTTAGAACATTAATTTCAACCTATAACAAAATTCTACCTTGTTTTCATGTGATTATACACAAACTTAGAAGATGTGCACATTATAAATTAATTATAATATCTAATTACGAACTTAATAAATAAATAAACAATATACTAAGTATCATAAAATCAATTTATTCAAGAACAACATTTCTACTTTGTTGTTATGTAATATAAGATTAAATTAGAAGATCTACCTACTATAAATTCATTACATAAACTAATTTCGAATTTAATATGCACCTAATAATAATAAATTAAATGTAACTACATTTTGTTTAAAATATAACAACATTTATACGTTACTTTTAGATAGTTAGACACCAAATTAGAAGAGCATCAAATAAAATATTAATAGTAAAAATTAATTATAAATTTAATGAAAATACTTAAACAATAATCTAAGTATCTATAACATCATTTCTAGCTTCCTTTTTGGTAACTAGACACAAAATTAGTAGATCAACAATTTATAAATTAAATGGAATAATTAATTGTGAATTTAATAAATATTAATAATCTAAATGTCACAAAATTTATATTATACTATAACATCATTTCTAGCTTATTTTTTGGTAATTAGAAGTAGATCAACAATTTATGAATTAAATGGAATAATTAATTTTGAATTTAATTAACATTAAAACATATATCTATGTATTATAAAATTAATTTTAAAATAGAACAACATTATTACACTAATTTTAAGTAATTATACACTATTTTGGGAGACATAATATTAATAAACAAATTATTAGAAGAATTAACTGGGAATTAAAGAACTAATTAAACAAAAAACAAAATTACAAACACTAATGTCATAAACATAGTGATTAGTAGTAGATAAACAATGCAAGGCGGCTTATATAGCCGATTTTTCCTCGCAGAAACCACCATAGGACGGGACGGCTTATGTGCCAGGTGAGTATAAAAGGCTTATCCGAAAAATCTTGAAAATCCAACGGCAAAATCAACTTTTGGGATTTTGGATAAGGTCGGTAAAATGGCAAAGCCGCTCTTGACTAAGTCAGTTTTGCTTGCTAGTGCCAGAAACCGTCATTTAAGGGCAATCAATTTCTGGACAAAAATAAGCTGAAACCTCCTCAGTCTAGGCGGTTTCTTCTTGTTTTCCATAAACTGTCCCATCACAACGCTGCTTCTGTACCAGCGTTTGGTACATCCATGTAATTTTCTAGAAAAAAAACCACTAAACGATATTTGTTGGGAAAAGTTTCCAATAAATTATCTTTACTTGGCAAGAGATCAGAGACTTTGAAAGGAGGAATACAGAGTCTCCACTTCCACTCTGTGCCGCTAGACCTGTCAAACGGGTTACCCGTTCAGGTTTTGGGTCATATTTTTTCGGATCAATATCCGTTCGGGTCATTTAGCTTTCGGGTTATTTCGGATTCGGGTAATTCGGGTTTGGATCAAATCGGGTTCGGGTTGTAATAATGTCAGATAGAATCGGGTTTCGATTATTTCGGGTCATGGTTAATATTTTTTGACCAAACTTTAAATAAAATATACACCTAATTTCTATAAGAAAATACTACATATAAAATACAGAAAAGTCAATACAATGCCTATTTTGAATTTCATTCAGATATAATAAGTTTGAATAAGTTTTTTGTCATATTTATTTGGGTCATTCAGGTTTGGACAATTTATGATCACTATTATTTTATGTAATTCGAGTTTGGCTAATTTTGAATTACTATTATTTTAGGTCATTTCGGGTTCGGGTCGGTTTCGGGTTATAAATTTTTTGGGTCATTTTGGGCTTGGGTCGTTTGGGTTTTACCCATTCGGGTTTCGGGTTTATTATATTTAAATATTTTTGGGTTTCAATCGGGTTTCGGGTTCGAATAAAACGGACGGATTTTCGAGTTGGGTCAAATTTTGACAACTCTATGTGCTACGCCACACCACCTTATCCACTTGAGGTTAGAAGGAGAAATATTTCTATGTAAACTCGTGTGGTTGGATTCTTCCAAGTAATCAGACTCGGGCTCTGTTCGGTATGGCTTTTTTGTGGTTGTTTTGTAGCTGTTTTGGTCTGGTTGTTTTGGTTGGTTGTTTTGTGGTGTTTTGCTGGTTGTTTTGTGCAGGCTGTTTTGTGGTTGTTTTGAAAACTGGTGTTCGGCATGTGGCGGTTTCGTCTGGCGTATTTGAATAAGTTAATTACGTGCAGTGCGTTTATCATTTTCTGTGTTACAATTAAAATTTTGTATTACATTTTAAAACAACTTTTTGTTAAGATGAAAATAAAGAAACTACTAGCAAATATAGGGATTGGTATATACATAAAATATTAATTACGAAAACAACAAATTTTTATTACAATCAATTTTTGTTAACATTTTTATTAAGGTCTATATAAATAACTTCACTATTATCAACCACAATTCTATCAATGAATAACAACAATTGTAACTATACATGGTTTAACACACCAGACTACTTGTTCATATTTGAATAAAAGGAAAATATAATAATTAATTTGTGAACTTTATTAATGTTTACATCATACAAAAAAAATAAACAATTAGTTGTTAAAAACATGACCTATATATTACTATATGTACATATAAATTAATATTCAGATTTTATACCTTATTTTTGCAATATAGTCAAAAGTAAAATGGATTATTATGTCATTCTTAGTAATCATGTACCCCTTCTCTTCATAATACAAATATTTTTTAGTATACCAATCTTTATAAATAAACTAAAAATAAAAAAGGAAAACAATTTTTTTTATATATTAATTTATATATTTTAATTTTAATTTAATTTTTGTGTCAAATTTAATATGTAATATAATTTTAAAATATAATAATTTATTAAAAATTAATTTTTAAATATTAATTAATATAATTAAAATATTCTCGCCCCTAATTACAGTTTTTTGACCCGTTCTGTGTATTGTATTCATTATAAATTGTTGACTGTTTTGTACTTGTTTTTTACTGATACATTTTTAACTGTTTTAAAATTATTGTTCAATAATAATAGTTTGACATTTTTATCAAACTTATCAAACTTAAAAATACCACACAAAAAACAACAGCGAACAAGTGTGAGAGAAAGAACCAGGGAAAACCGAAGAGAAACTGTTCTCAATCCAATTGATTGATTTTGATTTGACTGTTATCAGCCGTATTAAACCCTCTGACTTAAGGGTGTAGTTGAACCTCATGATACACTCTACTAGCTCTATAGAGAGATAAAAGAAATAGGTGGCAACACCCTATTAGGCCACAAAGAAAATTTACTCCCTCCGTTCTGAATTGACCGTCTTGTTTGTTTTATGACACATTTTTCCACTTCAATAAAATAATTTTATAAAACTAAATTTTGTAACATATAGTATATCAGGTAAGGAACCATATGCAAAACTTAAATTTTTAAAATTAATTTATCTTATATGTTAAAAATTGAAGTCAAACGATATGTCTAAATAGTAAATAGTACAGTCAATTCAGGACGGAGGGAGTAATACTCAAAACTGCTAGAGGCTAGGGGAGGTACTGCGAGCCATGCTGCTGCTACACGACCGAAGGAGGATACGGAATAGACAGCAAAATCGCCTAGTGACAGTTTTGTATCGCCCTTTTGTCGCCTCCTTTTTCCTCTCTTCTCTTATCTTAAATGTAGAGAAACACCTGGTAAAACCTTTTTATTAGTACTAATACAAGAAGACGAAGCAACCGCGTCTACAGAGCTGCATAGGTAATCTGAAGACCTTCATCTATTAATATCACTATGACATTAATATACTTTTTGCCTCCGCTCTTTCACCTCCTTCTCAATATCGTGAAGCGATTAGAATAAAGTTTTCTGAGTTGTGGTGGTGTTGGTGACAGATGGATTCTGAATGTCAGATTGCCGAGCTAGATACTGAAATGCAAAAATGTTTGCAAGGTGCCGTATTATTATTGACATATAAAGAGCTATGGGATCGGTTCTTCTTCTTAATACTTATATTCTCCATTTTATAGCCCTTTTATCAAAACCAGATATATTTCCAACTATATGGCAGATCTTCAATCGACGGCGGGGTACATTGCTTACTGGCGTAAGAAATGCATGTTGGCTAAAGTTGAAGAACTATCGGGTATATTAAAGTTCAGAGAAGCAGATATATACCGTCAACTCGTAGAAGTAGAAACACGCAAAGCTGAAAATGCAAGGCAAATAGACGATCTTGAATACACAATGAGCATGGTAAAATCGGGGATTGGTGGTGTTCCTTTAGTTTTTACACTTTAATTTGCTGAGATTTTCTTTTTCTTGTCACTGTTAATATCAGCATCATGATATCGAAGGGAAAGTTAATGAGATTACACGGCCGAGGGTCATTCAATATTTTAAAGGTACCTTCTTTTTAGATATGTGACGCTGTTGGTTCAAGTTTAACCCTGTCTAATCTATTGATATATCATCCTGTAGAGCTTCAGATAGTTTTGGAAGCAACAAACCTAAAGATGGAGAAAAAAAAGGAAGAGCTCAAAAAGGAGGAACAGCAATTGAATTCTCACAGTACGGAACTTTCTGACAAATCTTTTGAGCTAATTCTTGTGAAAACTGCATTTGAAGCCCAGAATAAGATCCTAGACAATCAGGTAAGAGTGTTTTTACTCAAATGTCCATGCAGTTGGTATATGATTCTCGTCCGTACCAACCTTCTGGAATGGAACTAGTTGCTTGGCGTTAAATTTCTCTTAATTATCAAGATTGGATGCTTCATGGAGAACTGAACATCATCTTTTATTAAGGATACATATATTGCAACTTACATTTACATTTACAACCGACGACCAGGTTACTTGTTTCTGTTACCAGCCATATTAACGGTTTACTACCTTTTCCTGTGTGTGGGGGTTTGATCTCAGACCTAGGGCTTACTAATTAAGACCACATATCTATCAGTATTGTCTGGTGTGAAACTAAGCTGCTTGCTTTCTTGGTCGTTGTTTTTCATTTTGCTTCCAAAAGATATGAATTAATAGCCTCATATTTCTTAGTATTTCGTATTTCTCTTCACAGAATCTACTCGAGAAGGTTAAAGCTTACAAGGACATGTTAAACCCATTTGAGCAGAATGAGGTTCTTTTGATTATTTTTCTTCTGTTCTTATTAGTACTGTCTATGCTATTGGCAATTTGATCACTAACAAGTTTTATTCTTTGCCTCTTACTTCTTTTCAGTTAACATTGAATGACAAAGATAAAGAGATAAGAGATTTAAGAGAACAGCTCGAGATGTCTCAGTCTATGGCTCAATCTCTAATTACATCACAACGGTTGGCCAATGATATGATCCAAGATGCTCGTAAAGCTCTAATTGATGTATGTATATCTTGACTATTCTGTTAAATGTTCTCGAGTATGAAATTAATCACACTTCATTTTGGAATGGATGACCCATTTAAATAGATTAGTAGATGCAGAAGATTAATTCATATAAAACAATTAATCCGTATGAGTTCATACATCGTGGTGTATTTGGATACATGTCCCTGGTAATTGGTATGATGCAATGTTTTATACTTTTGCTAAATAGATGAACATCTCAGTCGTTAAGCGTTGGAAACTCAACCCTACTAGAAGTACTGAATGTTTTTTACACTCCTAATGTATATCATTCAATTCAATGAAGTATAGATACAGGGTTTTGGTTTTACTATAATTCTTAAGATTTTTTTATCTGGTAATTTTAATAGACCGTAACTGCAACTTCCTATAACCTCACAAGACATTCTTTTCTAATAATCTTACATTATAAACTTCTCTTTTAGGAGCTGAGTAGTGTTCCCTCGTCTGATGGACATATGATATGTATAAAAAGAATGGGAGAACTTGATACTGCAGCTTTTTGTGCTGGAGTTGAGAAACAACCCGTTGTAGATGGTGAAGCAAAAGGTCACTCTCCAGTAATGCTATGCTCCCTGTGGCAATCTCACGTTGAAGATGTTAGTTGGCATCCATTTAAAATTGTTACAGAGAATGGTAAATCAAAGGTAACCAAATCACATTTTTTTCATTTTGTGGATGTACTTGTTTAAATAATTTTGTTCTGTGGCAGCTATGCAACAATCCCATGTTAGCTGTTTTGTTGTTGCTAAATGTGCATGTGAAATATTGACCTATGATATATTACCGTTTTGCCTAAGTTGCATAAAACGCCTAAGATGTTTATACATTGTTTGTTGGTTGTTTATGCAGGAGATACTAGATGAGGATGATCAGAAGCTTATGAGCTTGAAAAATGATCTCGGGATGGAAGCTTATAGAGTTGTGACTACTGCACTGAAAGAGCTAAATCAATATAATCCTAGCGGTAGATATCCAGTTAATTGTATCTGGAACAAGAGAGAAGGGAGAGAAGCTAGCATAAATGAAGCAATTATATTTTTGTTGGAACAACAGAAGCCCAAGAGAAGGAGGTCTAGAAGATTATGAAAGTTCATCATCAATATTCTGCATCCTCTTCATTGGTTTTGTTGCAAGCTGCTTATCTTGGCAATTCTATGAACTTTGTAATGAAGTAAATTCCTTTAGGAAGTCTTCTAAGATCAGACATCAATACTATATATATAGTCTAAGATTCTAGCTAGACAAGTGTGTCATGTGACGGTCTGGTTATAATTTGTTTACTCTAATATATGGTGTACAACGTGTCAGTTAACCCTCCTACATTTTGACCAGGTGTCGTGCTTGATTTGTTCAAACTTATTCCCGTGTATGGAAAATATATGTACTATTTCTAGATTTTTTAAAAGGCCCAACACTGCCTAAATTGCATTTGCAACGAAGGTTTAGGTAACTAATTTCTAATGCACGCAAAAAATTAAGAATGTAATTGCAGTATTGCCAGTTTTTCTATATATTGCGCGCAAAGTTATCCTGATGTTTGAACTAAGGTTTCTGGTGGAGTTGGGTGTCATTCGGTTATTTAAGTGAAATGTGGAACTATGAAAAGGAATCAAATTGGATACAGTTTTTTACTGATATGCGCTACTAAGCTCCCAATTTTCAAGCTTCAAATGAGTTCATCAATTTTGCAACAAAGGACCTGTTTGTTGATGATCTTGTATTTTGGGTTCAGTTTTTAAGAGAAATATAGCCAAATTAAGTTAACCATAAAGTGAAATTATTCATTCTAAAGTAATATTTAGAGTAAATTACTCGGAACCCCCTTCAGGTATGGGTATAATACAGTTAACCCCCTTGTGTTTATCATAATTATTGGTAACCACCCTGAGGTTACAGTATCTCTGACTATGAGCCCCGAACTATAATTGTTTTTATCAAAACGTTAACTATATGTTGACCCATCAGCTTAATCACATTATTAATGCTAGCCTCGACAACAAAACTACTTAATCAACATCGTTTAAGTCTCCCTCATCCCAATTTGGATGCATTTTCGAGGTAGGGTTGACATTGTTTAGACAATAAGAATGCTGATTAAGCAGTGTTTTTTGTCCAGCATGTCATTAATAATGTGATTAAGCTAATGGGTCAACATATAGTTAACGTTTTGATAAAAAAATTATAGTTCGGGGCTCATAGTCAGAGATACTATAACCTCAGGGTGGTTACCAATAATTATGATAAACACAAGGGGGTTAACTGTATTATGCCCATACCTGAAGGAGGTTTCGAGTAATTTACTCTTTTTACCCCCACTTATTCACTACAGACAGATATTCTCCCCCTCCATAGCTATAAGAGTGTTTAGGGAGATAGTGTCATAATCGTGATGAACAAGCTGGATCCGAGTGCAAGTAAAACTAAGGCTAACAATATTCAATGGGTTTTCGATAACCCGTTTCACCCGTGGGTGAAAAACATGTAAAAATCTGATATAAATGGGTGGAATTTGAGTGACGGGTGCAGCGGGTGGCGGGTTCAGGTCGAGTTTGGGTGACAATTTTTCACCCTTCACCCATTTACTATATATATTAATGCCAAACAAGGCCTTAGCCTTTATATTAAATATTGGGAAACTAAAATATTCTTGTGTTTCATTGTATATTATTTATAGACTTCTATACTTTTGTAAAATTAAAAAATTAAAAAAAAAATTATTTCACCCATTTAGGACCCGTTTCAACCACTGGTTCAGGTCGGATTCGGGTTTGGGTAATCCTTAATGGGTGACGGATTCAGATGAAGCGGGTGGAGACTAGTAACAGGTGCGGGTGAAGCTTCACCCGACCTGAACCCGATCCATTGCTAGCTCTAGGAAAAACAATGGTTGTGATAGATGCAGAATTGAGACCAGAGACGGACCTAGCATAGATCAGAGTGTGACAAGTGACACACATGAAATTTAAAATATAATTACAGTTTATTTATACTACCTCCGTCCCGTCATAAGTGTCATGTTTACTTTTTGGCACGTTTTTCCACTTCAATATTAAACATATAAGATAAAATAATTTTATAAAACAAATTTCTACAACATATAGTTTTTCACATAAGGATTTCATTGCAAAACTTAGATTTGTAAAATTATGTCATCTTACTTGTTAAATATTGAAGTCAAACAACATGTCTAAATAGTAAACTGGACAGTCAAGGTGGGACGGAGGGAGTATGTTGCAAGTAGTTTTGTTTGATTATGGGATTTTGACACCTTTATGTTGAACAATATAGGCCGTGTTTCTAGTTTGTGAATCACATTTTTTTATTTGTATACTTTTTTAGTTTCCATAAAATTTGATTTATCATGCACTCCCTTCTTCCATTAACAAATACAATAAGGTAGATTACTTTAGTTTGCTAATTGTTAATCTAAATTTAATCTTTTGGTTTATTTTAAAAAAATGAAAATACATAGTGAAACTAAGACGTTTTATATATAAAATGACATGTTCTCTTTGAAAACATATATACACACATAAATAAAAAAATGATAGATAAGTAAATAAATAAATATTTTTTTTATAATCAAGCCATTAGACTTATTATTGATAACAAAAAAATCTAAACTTGTACACCCTGGACATACACTAGGCAAAATATAAAGAGTACTCCAACTAGTCCTTATAATTATCCATCATGCTACCCATAGCACCCGTACTCTCATTACAATCCTTACAAGTATCATGAACGAAAGAAAATATAAGCATCCACCATATTAACAACATATTCAAGCAACGAGCAACAACATCCTTTGTCTCCCTTAATCGACTTAACCAAGTCTCTGTTGAACCACTGCTAGATCAGTTTGTGACGCGAACAAATCACAGCCAACCGCAAAATCTGCCCAACATCCTTTGGTCCAAACCTCCCGCTTAATACTATTTACCAAGCTGTCTAAAATAAATAAACCTTCATTAAAGATCACCTCTTTTCTAATTCTCCAAATATTCCACACTACATAATAAAACGTAGATCTCCACACCTTCGACACTTTCTTTCCTAGTCTCATACTCCTCCAGGAGATGAAGAAACTGTAGCATCCCTCTTGCACTCCATCAGTTGGTAGCACAATCCTCGTATCCCACCAGCAAAACATATTTTCCCAAACCTTCATTGACTTGCTGCAGCTAATAAATCAATGCTCTCTGGTTTCCACACATCTTAGTAAATAGAATAGGACAAAATAAAAAGAAAACAAAGCTCCTTTGCAAGGGTAGAAGGCGAGTAAGGCTAAAAACAGGTTTGAAAGAAATTTTACTTATCCAACACATGGAACAACCTCTTTGATAACAATGGGTGTACCCTTTTTAATTATCTCGTCTTGTTATTATTTTTTTATCAAAAGGGTGAGAATCTACTAGTTCGATTTTCAGCCTAGATTGTTAAACTAAGTTTTAAACATTTGAATTATAATTCCAAAGTTAACTCACACGACCTATTATAGTGTTGTTACCAAGTTTTGACCTAAATAACTAGGATTGGTTTGAGATCAGATTCTGAGGCATAATATTATAATTTTGCAGTGTTCAAATACTTCCATTACTAATCACATATCATTTTCCTCTATTAGTGATATCTTAAGGCTTTAAAAAAGGTGATTTTCACATTAGGAGGTGGTTCTGTTTTTGTCAGTAATGGTCATGTCTTAAGGTAATTTGAATGGTAAACTACCTGAGTCTGATTAGGCTTTCTCAAAGGTCGGATTAGTCAAAATTTTCTTTTGTTCGTAGCCTTGACTAAATGTATGTGACCTTGACCTATAAGTTAGAATAATTAAAAAAAAAGAGAAAATTAGCAAAATAATTAAAAAAAGATTTGATTCGTTTAGGAACCCCAGACAAGGCATCCACGCATGACCCCGAACCGTGCCAATTAAAATTTTAAAGTAGTCACATACTGGTTAAGTTCGGTACCGCGCGGACAGCACTAGACAGGAAGTCCGAGATCACAAACTACTACTAGACCACTATTTGTAGGGTTTTCGGTAGACTTTGTTGGTAAAATTTTATGGGCTTGTTCCTTAGGGAATTCTTAGTCTAGTGGTGACTTCAAGTTCCAAATTTTGAGGTCGAAATTAAAGGTGAAAAGTTAGAAAGAAGGTAAAGCAAAAAAAGTACGAAAACACATAAAGATTGTTCTTGTCAACCTAGTTTTCTATGTAAATCAATATGGGGGAGGTAGAAGGAGACATAGGTTCAAAGTGACTTCACCCACGTTCGTCGGAATCTCCGACTTCTTACATTAATGAATTAGTGAAAAGATTACAAAATAAATATAAAGATCTGGTTTGCTACCTCAATTCGGGGAGCTTGACTAACTACGCTAGCATGACTCTAAAAAAACAAATAAAAAAAATAAAAAAGAACGACTTTAAAAAAAAGGTAGGGAAAACTGCAGTTAGCAAGTTAATTTTGGATCCTGCTCCTCGCCTTTGTCTTCACATCGGTGCAACAATGGTGGAATATGGATGTGTGGATAGATGGTGTGGTGATATGGTGGTGGATGGTGTGATGTGAATTGTGATCTGGTGGATGAATGGTGGAGGCGTGGTGTTTGATGAACATGAGGCGTAAACCCCTGCATTCAGCATTGAAGCATCTTTGAAGCCCCAACTTACGTTGTATAGTATGTAGCGGCTGATTTAGATAGATTTTGTCTTAGGTTTTGTAAAACGCATCGTCGCTGCTGCCTGTCTCGCCGCGTCCGGATGTGCATACATGTCCGGACGTCATTATATAAGCCGCGCGGGATTCTGCTCTCTGAAGCGACCAGGTCTACGTCCGGGTAATTAACCCGGACGTCTCACAAAATTAACTTCGCGTGACAAAAAACACCTAGTCCTGGTTTACAAATCCGGACACAAACCCGGACCAGGTACGAAATAAGGCAGACAAAATAATTCGGGTGTGGTCCGGACTTACATGTCTGGATACATCTTGGACAACTCTTGGCACTTGCAAGTCCGGACAGAAGGTCGGACATAACTTCAACGGCCTTAGATTCTTCATTTTAGCTTTGTTTCACTCTCTGTTTGTTGAGTTAGAATCTTCATGAGAAAATCTATGCATTTCTTAGACTTTTCACTGCATTAGACACATAAAATGTAGCGGTTCACATCAAAACATAAATCTAAGGAAAAACATATGATAAGTGAGAAATATGACATGAAATGTTGTAAAATAGGAAGAATTAAAGCCTTGAAAGTAGATATATTTTGTACTTATCACCGGCCAAATTGTCTCATCACTTGATCAGGCTGATGCCCTTCAACGATGTTATTCAGTATAAGCGGAACAATTATTGCAGTTGTGTGAAGTGGAGAATCACCATATAGTTGCCAAACCCAGTGAAAGTTTAATTATGAAAATATTAAATTATTAATTTCAAAAGGAAAAAATTTGTTAGTTCCTTAATTATAAAAAATAACATACGTCATCATCAATTGGTGGGACTGGAACCGAATCAAGCACGGCACAAGCGTCACCTAACTTTGTAATGGAACCCATCGGGCACCCGATCCACCCGTCCACCCGACCCATATAAATGGGTAAAACCCGAAATAAACGGGTGAAAACGGGTGACGGGTGAAACGGGTGATGGGTCGGGTGATGGGTGAGATTTTTCACCCATCACCCGACCCATCACCCGACCCATCACCCGTTCACCCATCACCCGACCCATCACCCGACCCATCACCCCGACCCATCACCCGACCCATCACCCTATTACAGTTTTACACCCAAATATTTTTCAAAAATTATGATATACCCCTCCAATTATACTAAAAATTATAGTCAAACTCACAAAATTTTTATACAAATTTACATTCAACCTCTAATATTTTCTAAAAATTACAAAAACATAATAAAATAAAATTCTCACCCGTTTATCACCCGACCCCACCCGTTTCACCCCGCGGGTTCGGGTTCGGGTGAACCTTAACGGGTGACGGGTCGGGTTCAGTGGAGCGGGTGAAAACGGGTAACGGGTGCGGGTGAAGCTTCATCCGTCCCGAACTGACCAATTGCCACCCCTAGTACCAATGGCAAGTGAATACATAAATTGATATGAAAAATCATCGTAGATGTAAAACAAAGTTAAACAATAAATGTTATTTATATTGTTCGCGCTCTTACATGTAAACGAGTATGGACTACGCTTAAACAAAAATTCTTGGTACTTGGAAGAAGGAAGGAAATCTAGAATACGCCCACAATGTAATCAACCTTGTGGACACTTTAATGTGTGTAGAATCGAACTGGGTGGTGTTGCACAAAACATGTTATGTGTGTGCTAATAGTGCTGACCCCCAACTATATAATGACCGCACTCATCAATCTCTCAGCAGCTCGAGATATTCGCAGTCGATAGTACGATTGGTGTAGCTTACAACAACACTCCACCAATCAGCCTCATGATCCATGCTCGGGCGTGCCGTTGGTGAACCTAAGCTGGCCGCCTATGGAATGTATCCTGATTCTGGTCAGTAATCTCGAATTTCGTGTGCAACCAGGACATTGAAATCTTGTAACCCCTGATGTCATCAGCTTCTAGTTTTTCTCTCCAACAGTTCAAGACATAGGTCGGCCACGGGTTTGGTTCATTCGTGCAACAACAGGATTCCTACCCACCCTCAGACCAAATAGGTGATAGACATCCTCAAGAGTAATAGTTTTCTTACCAAGTGACAACATAAATGTGCGAGTCTCAGGTCTCCAACTTTTAACTAATGCGTGGACAATGGAATGAATTATCAGCTTCGATTCAAAAAAGCAGGTCCCCAAAACCCTGCATCTCTAATGTAATCATGTACGGCATAATGAGGGGGTTCAACATTGTTAGAGTTGTGTTATATTTATTGTATTTATGTTGCTCTATTTATTGTAACGGCTAGTTCTCTAGAGTGGGTTGTATATATTTGTTTGGTTGGTTTCGGTGTACAGTGTGGTTTTGACTCCTCTCATTCTTTGAAATAAAGTATCATCGTTTTTCCTTCTTTGTCTTTCCTTCCAGTCCTTTTTCCTTGCGTTTCCGTTCTTGTTTAGGGTTAGGTCTTCGACAACAACCGATAATGGAAGTTTGAATCTCAACATGGTATCAGAGCAACGATTCTGTGCTCTCCACGGTTGATTCCTTCTCGTTTTTCCTTTCCTCGTTCTTCTTTCCCACCTTCTTCCTTTCTCTCTGGTCTGCCGTTTCCTCTCCTAGCCTTTCCTATTCGTTTGGCGTTTTTCCCTCAGTCGCCATGGCGAATCCTGACGATAAGCAACCCGAAATCCCCAAGGTTGAAGATGAGACGACCGAGTCAGCGAAGAATGAAGATCCGTTCTTTCTCGCAAATTCCGAACAACCTGGTCTCGCTCTTGCCAGCAAGTTTGACGGGAAAGGGTTCGCCTGCTGGAAGATGCAGATGCTGATAGCCTTGGGCGCGAAGAATAAGCTGGGATTCGTGGATGGATCCTTGACTAAACCCACCGACTCAGAGCAGAAAATGAAAGCTTGGGTCCACTGCGATTCCATGGTGAAAGCGTGGCTGATCATGAGTCTTGAGAAAAGAATTGCCCACAGCGTTCTTTTCGCCCCTACAGCAGCCCTAATTTGGAAGCAACTCTACATGCGCTATGAGTCGGCGGACGGAACCCACATCTACGATCTTGAGCAGAGACTTGCTTTGTTAAAGCAAGGAACAGACAGCATCGTGGATTATTTTACAAAGGCCAAGCTATTTTGGGACGAGATTGATGCGAGTAACACTGTTCCGTCTTGCGAATGCCAGTCGTGCACCTGCAAAGTTTTGGAGAAATTCAAGGAATACGTCAGGGAGAGGAGACTGATACAATTTCTTATGGGATTAGAAGAAAGATACAGCATCGTCCGAGGAAATATATTGATGCAGTCTCCCCTCCCAATTATGGACCAAGTTTTCTCGCATCTGATTCAAGAAGAGAGACAGAAAAATCTGTCAAAGAATGGGTTAACAGAAGGCGTCTCCCTTTCTTTTGCTTCAGAACAAAACAAGAAGGTTTGGATTCAAAGGGCAAGGCTACAACACCAGAAGAGGAAACTTGCACTGTACGCACTGTAACAAGTGGGACACACCGAAGACCGTTGCTACCAAAAGATCGGGTATCCACAAGGATGGAGGAACCCTAAGATGAAAAGGATGAGCGCAAACGCCGCTGGAACTTTGGAAGAAAGGGGAGAAGAGTCAAGAGGTGAAAGAATGGAGTCAAGAGATCCTTTTGGAGGTATTCTTTCCACCGATCAGATGAGTAAGCTCTATGAATACATCAACAGGAACCAGTCGACTCTCAAAGGAAACCCTGGAGGCGATGGTCATCCTTCTGGTGGGTTTGTTGGTAAAAATTCTATCTCATCTTCTTGTTTAAAATATGTGAGTCATCTGAGCATGAATGTTGAAGCAGATTGCATGTTTAATTCCTCGGATTGGATTTTAGATTCAGGAGCATCCGATCATATGTGTGGAAATTTGAATCTGTTTTCAAGTTATGTTATGTTAGAAAAGCCTCACACTGTTGGGATGCCTGATGGACATCCTCATATGTCAAAATATTAGGGGAAGTTAAGATTAATTCCTTGATTGTTTTGAAGGATGTTCTGTATGTACCTGCTTTCAGATTTAACTTAGTATCTATTAGCAAATTGACCCATGATATGAATGGCAGATTTATCTTTGATTCTGAATTTTGTTTCTATCAGGATTGTAGGAGCAATAGCCTTGCTCGAGTTGGGAAATTCAGCCGTGGTCTCTATGTCCTGGATTATAGAATACATAAGGGGGTTGAAGGGGGTACTGATTTCTGTGCTTGTACTGATAAAATGTTCAGTTTAGTTTTGATTGTAAGAACAAAATGGCTCTCTGGCATCATAGACTTGGCCATATGTAAAGGATTTGAAGTTGTAATAGGTTTAGATTTGTAATCGGTAGTGAGACTTTGATGCAGTAACGAGAAGATATGTTTGAATGCTTGTATATTATGATTATAATCTCTGTACAGAACCCTCCTATCTGCCGATCCATATATACTACTAAACGTAACTGATTAATCTATCTAACCTAGATATTCTACCTACAATATCTCAGAGTATCTAGGATATTGTTAAACAGAATAATAACAAACTTTACAAGACTTTACAACATTAACCTAGATACAAACTAAGCATACAAATCTAATATTAGAATTAAACAAACATGGGCTGGGCTTATAACCCCAGCCCCAACAATATGCCGAGAGACAAGATTGTAAGACTGGTTTGGTTGATCAATCAGAAAGAAATAAACAATTTGTGTGTGAGTCATGCTCTAGGTCCAAGAGTCACAGATTGCCTTTTAATTCTGTTTCTGCAAAGACATATGAGTTATTTGAGCTTATTCATGCTGACTTGTGGGGCCCTTATAAGACAAAAACATATGGGGTTTTTCCTATTTTCTCACCTTGGTAGATGATAGGAGCAGAGCTACTTGGACTCATTTGTGCACTACAAAATCTGAGTCTTTTGACGTTATCATCCTTTTCTTTAAAATGATACAAACCCAGTTCAATAGGAAGGTCAAAATTCTGAGAACAAACAATGCTTTTGAACTTGGTGGCTCTAAAAGAACTTCTGAATTCCTTAAAGATAATGGCATAATACATCAAACCACCTGTGTCTACACTCCTCAGCAGAACGGAGTTGTGGAAAGGAAGCATAGGCATATTTTAGAAACTGCAAGATCCTTAATGTTCCATTCTAAGCTTCCCATAAAATTTTGGGGGGAAAGTGTGTTAACTGCCACCTTTCTAATAAATAGGATGCCTTTGAGTTGTCTTAGCAATATGAGCCCATATGAGATCATCTTTGGTACCGAACCTGATTACAATACTTTGAGATGTTTTGGCTGTTTGTGTTTTGCTAATATCAATAAACCCCAGTATGATAAATTTGCCACAAAGTCTGTTAAAGGGATTTTTCTTGGGTATTCTCACGAAAAGAAGGGTTATAAGATCTTAGATCATGATAACAATAAGTCATTATTAATAGGGATGTGGTCTTCCACGAGAATTTGTATCCTTTCAGAGAATGTGAAAATAATGGTGAAGGAAATTCCCCTGGGAACGATTTCAGTACTGACATGTTTTCTTATGAGTCTTACAATAATGAGAATGAAGAAAGAGGGCACCCAAGAAGCCAAGAAGGAGCTCACACATATACAGAAGAGGTTGATCAACACTCTGGTCAGAATGGAGATCAAATAGTGGAAGGGAGTGAAGAGTTGCAGCCCATAGGTCATCCAGAAGAATTGCAGGCCGTGAGTCTTCCTGACTCAACAGAAGTGCAGATTCAAGTTCCTGAGCAAGAAGAAGAAATCAGGAGATCCAGTAGAGAAAAGCGCCCTCGGAGATACTTGGAGGATTATGTAGTTGGGCAGTCCTTCAAGAGACAACAAGATAAGTCTCATTCTGATTGTTTTTCCCTTATCTTGAAAGATAGAATAGATAGATTCTCTTGTGCCTTGTCTGAAAATACTTCCTGTCCCCTTAGTGAAGATTTGATGCATATAAATGAAGATGAAAGCATTGCCTCCTCTGTTTTGTCTGGAAATGTTTGGTATGCTTTTGCTGCTGAAGGAAGTTCTTCTGAATATTTTGTGCTAATTCTGTTGACCTGTCTGAACCCTGTTCTTTTTCTGAGGTTGCTGGTGATGTTAACTGGAAAAATGCCATGAGTGAGGAATTTAAGGCCTTAGAGAATAATCGAACATGGGATATTGTTGATTTTACCTTATGGGAAGAAACCTATCAAGTGTAAGTGGGTATTTAAAATTAAACTGAATGCTGATGGGTCTTTAGAGAGGTACAAAGCTAGGTTAGTGGCTAAAGGGTACACACAAAGGTATGGGATTGATTATTTGGAGACTTTTTCTCCGGTTGTCAAGTTTACAACCATTAAGGCTCTGATTTCTGTTGCTGTTAAAAGGGGATGGCATATAGGGCAGTTGGACATTATTAATGCTTTTTCTTCATGGGGATTTATATGAGGATGTTTTTATGGAGGTTCCTGAGGGTCATAGTCTAGAAGGCTCTGGGAAGGTTTGTAAGCTGAGAAAGTCACTATATGGCCTGAAACAGGCATCTAGACAATGGCATGAAAAGCTGAGCAATTTTTGATTTCTTTGGGTTTTAAAGCAGTCCATGAATGATTACTCCTTGTTCACTAGAAAAACTGAGAATAAATCGTGTTTCTTAATTGTGTATGTGGATGACATATTAGTGACAGGAGATGACAAAAGGTTAATTAATAGAATTAAGCTTGACCTTGATAGGAAGTTCAAGATTAAAGACTTGGGGGTCTTAATTATTTTCTTGGGATGCAATTCTTTCATAGTTCTGATGGAGTGATGTTGTTACAGAAAAGGTATTGTGATAATCTGGTCAGAGAGTTTAACTGTGGTAGTCTGAAATCTGCAGTGAGTCCTTTGGATGTTAGTGCTAAATTAAGACGTAATGAGGGCAAACTTTTGGAAGATGCTAGTGTTTATAGGCGGTTGTTGGCAAGCTTAGCTTTCTGTCTCACAGTAGACCCGACTTGTGTTATGCTATTCAAGTTTTGAGTCAGTTTTTAGATGCTCCCACTGTTACACATTTTGAAGCTGCATTGCATACTCTTAGGTATGTCAAGGGTACTGCTGGTTATGGTCTCTTGTTTAACAATAAAAGGGTGTTTGACTTAGTGGGATATTGTGATGCTGATTGGGCTGGTTGTCCTAACACTAGAAGGTCTATAAGTGGTTATTTTATCTGTTTGGTGGTAGTCCCTTGTCCTGGAAATCTAAGAAACAGACTTCTGTCGCTTTGTCTTCAGCTGAATCCGAGTATCGAGCTATGAGGCAAGTGACAGCAGAGCTTAGTTGGCTGACGAGGTTGCTGAGTGAGCTGGGAGTGCAAGATATAACCCCGGTTCCAGTCAAATCTGATAGCCAGTCGGCTATATATATAGCAAGGAATCCAGTGCTTCATGAGAGAACTAAGCACATTGAGTTAGATGTGCATTTTGTGAGGGAAAAGCTGCAGGAAGGTCTGATTATGGTGGAGTTTGTGCCCTCTAAGGATCAGCTTGCAGATCTTTTGACAAAGCCTTTATCTGGAAAGAAATATCCTGTTTTGGTCAAGAAGTTGGGAATGAAGAATCATGCGGATAATGGTTAGCTGGTTGGTGTTCTTCAGTGCAAATCTACAGTCCCTGTACGATTTGAGGGGGCTGTTAGAGTTGTGTTATATTTATTGTATTTATGTTGCTCTATTTATTGTAACGGCTAGTTCTCTAGAGTGGGTTGTATATATTTGTTTGGTTGGTTTCGGTGTATAGTGTGGTTTTGACTCCTCTCATTCTCTGAAATAAAGTATCATCGTTTTTCCTTCTCTGTCTTTCCTTCCAGTCCTTTTTCCTTGCGTTTCCGTTCTTGTTTAGGGTTAGGTCTTCGACAACAACCGATAATGGAAGTTTGAATCTCAACAAACATCCACATTTCTCTTTCAGTATATTATTTGTTCCTTGTGACCTAGATTCCACAGACAACCAATTTAATGTTATCAGAAAATTTGACAATAAATATGAAATTAAAGGTAGTAACGTTTGACATGCAATTTTCTGACCAGACCATCAGAAAAAAGCGCTGCAAAGATGTGAGTGAACTGATACATGAAAATGTCAGTTTCATCAGGTCCAACTTCTGCAGTTTGACGCTGGAATTGATATGTCTTCTTCACAAGTAATGACATATGCACAATTCCAAAAATTAATATAACATTACAAATGTGAAACTTTCATTATAAGTAAATCACTATAAAAAATGACAAGTTTCGACATATTTTTTAAGTAGTTATGCACCCATGTAGTTGATACGAAAATTACTCAGTGTTACAAAATAAAAAAGTGTCACAAAACTAATTTAAACCAATCAAAACATTTGTGCACAGTTTGTAGGTAGCTATACATTAAGTTAGAAGATCATCCAAATAAATTTATTCCAACATTTAATTAGTTTAAGATATTAAACCCATTACTATGTTTCAGATTAATTTGCACTTAAACAACAAACTAAGTTTTGGATAATGAATTTAAACCTATGACAACATTTCTACCTTCTTTTCATGTGATTATACACCAAAAAGCATTATATTCACATTATTAATCTTCAAAAAAGATTAATTACGATTTTAAAAAACATTTATTCAATTACAAAGTTTCACAAATTAATTTACACCTATGAAAACTTGCCTACATACTTTTTAGGTATTTATACACTAATTTAGATGATCTAGAAATTTTAAATTAATTGCAGATATCAATTACGAATTTAATATGCACTTAATAACAAATTAAGTTTAAGAAAATTAATTTCAACCTTTAACAACATTCTATCTTTTTTTCATGTGATTGTACACCAAAATAAATTGTATTCACAATATTAATTTTCCAAAAATATTAATATAAATTTAAAATGTATTTAATCAATTACTAGGTTTCACAAAATTTATTTACACCTATGAAAACTTGTGTACATATTTTTTAGGTATGTATGCACTAAATTAGCTGATCTACCAATTTTTAAGTAATTGTAGTTATCAATTTCTAATTTAATATGAACTTAAACAACAAATTAAGTTTAACAAAATTAATTTCAACCTTTAACAACATTTGTACCTTGTTTTCATGTGATTGTACAGCAAAATTTAAATACATTGTATTCACATTATTAATTTTAAACAAATATTAATTACGAAATTTAATGTTTATTTAATCAACCACTAAGTTACACAAAATTAATTTACACCTATGAAAATTTTTCTACATAGCTTTTAGGTAGTTATACATTAAATTAAATGAAATATAAATATTAAATTAATTGTAGTTATCAATTTCGAATTTGATTTGCACTTAAACAACAAACTAAGTTTTAAAAATAATTTCAACCTTTAATAACATTCGTACCTTGTTTTCATGTGATTGTACACCAGAATACGTTGTATTCACATTATTAAAATTTCCAAAAATATTAATCACGAACTTAGAATGTATTTAATCAATTACATAGTTTAACAAAATTAATTTACACCTATTAAAACTTCTCTACATAGTTTTTAGGAAGTTATGCAATAAATTAGATGATCTATTACAAATTAATTGTAGTTATTAATTTTGAATTTTATGCACTTAAACAACAAATTAAGTTTTAGAAAATTAATTTCTACCTATAACAAAAATTCTACCTTGTTTACATGTGATTATACACAAACTTAGAAGATGTGCACATTATAAATTAATTATAATATCTAATTACGAACTTAATAAATAAATAAACAATATACTAAGTATCATAAAATCAATTTATTCAAGAACAACATTTCTACTTTGTTGTTATGTAATATAAGATTAAATTAGAAGATCTACCAACTATAAATTAATTACATAAACTAATTTCGAATTTAATATGCACCTAATAATAATAAATTAAATGTAACTAAATTTTGTTTAAAATATAACAACATTTATACGTTACTTTTAGATTGTTAGACACCAAATTAGAAGAGCATTAAAAAAATATTAATAGTAAAATTAA
>CM041777.1:25724518-25778248 GCA_023374045.1 Limonium bicolor | reverse complement strand
TTATAAATTTAATAAAAATACTTAAACAATAATCTAAGTATCACAAAATTAATAAAGTGGTAGATAACTTATACAAAAATGGGAAAAAAATGATGAACATATTAACAAACTAACTTTGGCTATGTCCGTGACAATTAGAGAGGATCTACAAAGTATAAATTAATTTTAACAATTAATCACAAAATTAATTAATAAATAAGCTATAAACCAAGTACTAATATGGTAAGCCCTATATATTAGCAATACATAACTTAAACAAAAGTTTGAAAAAATGTTGAATTAATTAACGAACTAACCTAGTGCAGTTGAGGGAAGATTGAAGACGATCTACAAATTAAAAATTAATTGTAAGAATTAATTACGAATTTTATCAATAAATAAACAGTAATGTAAATATCACTAAGTTAATTATAAATATAACAACATTTCTACATTAGTTTTGGTTAACTAGACACCAAATTAGAAGATCTAAGAAATATAAATAAATTGAAACAACTAATTACGAAATTAATATTAATTACAAAATAATCTAAAATATCACAAAAGTAATTTTAAACTTCACCAGCATTTCTTTATTATTTTTATGTTACTAGACACAAAATTGGTAGATCTATAATTTATAAATGAAATGGAACAATTAAAAATGATTTTAATACTAATTACACAACAATCTAAATGTCACAAAGCTTGTATTATATTATAACAACATGTCTAAACTAATTTAAGGTAATTAGACACCAAATTAGTAGATCTACAATTTATAAATTAAATAGAATAATTTACGGATTTAATATTAATTACACAATAATCTAAATGTCACAAAATTTAGATTATACTATAACATTTTTCTAGCTTACTTTTTGGTAACTAGACCCAAAATTAGTTGATCAACAATTTATAAATTAAATCGAATAATTAATTGTGAATTTAATAAATACTAATAATCTAAATGTCACAAAATTTATATTATACTATAACATCATTTCTAGCTTATTTTTTGGTAATTAGACGTAGATCAACAATTTATGAATTAAATGGAATAATTAATTTCGAATTTAATTAACATTAAAACATATATCTATGTATTATAAAATTAATTTTAAAATATAACAACATTATTATTCTAATTTTAAGTAATTATACACTATTTTGGGAGACATAATATTAATAAACCAATTATTAGAAGAATTAACTAGGAATTAAAGAACTAATTAAACAAAAAACAAAATTACAAACACTAATGTCATAAACATAGTGATTGGTAATAGATAAACAATGCAAGGCGACTTATATAGCCGATTCTTCCTCACAGAAACCACCCTAGGACGGGACGGCTTCTGTTCCAGGTGAGTATAAAAGGCTTATCCGAAAAATCTGAAAATCCAACGGTCAAAATTGACTTTTGGGATTTTGGATAAGGTCGGTAAAATGGCAAAGCCGCTCTTGACTAAGTCAGTTTTTGCTTGCTAGTGCCAGAAACCGTCATTTAAGGGCAATTTCTGGACAAAAATAAGCTAAAACCTCCTCAGTCTAGGCAAACCTCCTCAGTCTAGGCGGTTTCTTCTTGTTTTCCATAAACTGTCCCATCACAACGCTGCTTCTGCACCAGCTTTTGGTACATCCATGTAATTTTCTAGAAAAAAATCCACTAAGCGATATTTGTTGTGAAATGTTTCCAAGAAATTATCTTTACTTGGCCAGAGATCAGAAGCTTTGAAAGGAGGAATACAGAGTGAAATACCCCAAACTTATGAAACATGGATTAAATATTTAATCACATTAATTAAGGCCTAAACATGCCTTAAAAGTCAACTGAGAACAACAGCGGTCAACACAAAACAAGATGTTGCACCCTTTGACTGTTAAGGGTAAATAAATACCCAAATGAACTTCTTAGGACCTAAAAATTTGTCCTAAGTATATTAACATAATATTAAACATATTATAACCGTTGGACAACACTCCAACACAAAGAAGAAGCATTTACATGCTTCAAGGTCAGAAAGGGCAAAAAGGTGCTCTAGGAAAACCTTAAAAATCAAATGACCTCTAAATGATATAAAATTGAATTACATGATCAAATATCATGTAAGGAACACAACAAGACCGTTGTCAAAGAAAACAGAGCTCAGAAACACCAGGCAACACAAAATGTGCGCTAAAACTCCTAAAAGCACGTTTTTGTGAAATTGTCTTTTAAATTGGTTTTAAATGAGCTAAAAGGTTATAAATACCTTTAAATATGATAAAATATCATATTATATGATATTAGGAATTTAATTCCAGAAATTTACGAATTTTTACAAATTTAATATCAAAATATTAATAAAACCCTAAAGTGGGGCCCGTTTGGGTCAACATTGACTAAGTTGACCAATGTTGACCATTGACCACGAAATGGACTACATAAAATCAGATAATTAAGTCTCTTAACAGATCAAGAGACAAGAGACATGTGACAATTAAATAAGCTACTTTACTTTTGCATAAAATAACAAAAAAGACAACTTTACCTTATAAAACAAAAAGGTGGGTTCCACTTACCTTTCCCATGTGAGCCAGCTGATTTGGAGCCTCCATTTGCTCCTCTTCCTCTTTGAATTTCGTGGCTCCAAGCTGGTACAAGACAAGAGATGAGTCACACATTCATTAAATGAATTAAAGTAACATATTTACTCCATTTTCAACCAAAATTTGAATCAATCAAGCCCTACCTTTCTCTTATCTTCAACGGCTGCCCCCTCCTCTTGTATCCACTGATTGAGCTTCAATTATCCAACCCCAATCAGACTTGATGAGTCATCAATCCACTAAAGTCACAAAATATTCAAAAAATGTGCTTTAAGGCAAAATTAGGTCATTTCTCTCATTAGCTCCATTCCAAACGTGGAGCTCATTGCCAAACACTCTTTGGCTCCTCTTCCACAGTAGGTAAGTCCCCAAGCTCCATTGGAGAGAGCTCAAGCTCTAGGTAAGCTCTTAAGGCATAAAAATGCCCATTTTCTTCATCTTTCTTTCCTTTTTCGATTGATCTACACTCCAACCTCTTCTATACATCTATGTAGAGCAATTTGGAGGTTAAAGGAAGGTTCAATTTCATACATAACCAGATCTAAGGAGGAAAGTTCAAGTCTTGACCATTTAAGGTAAACATGTGCTTTAAGCTCATAACTTTTGATTCCCTTCAAATTCGGCTGTGAAACTTTGGTCATAAGCTCATCTTCTTCTCCTTTTCATGTGGAATCTGTTGGTAAGCCATTTGGAGCAAGGGTGGCCGAGATCCAAAGGAAATACCCTCTTTTAAGGCATTTTTCCAAGGTAAAACCTAATAACAAGGTAGCTTGTTGAGATCTAGCTATTTCCTATGTCAATATGGTAGATCTAACACCTTGTGGTGTGTTTGATTCAGGCCGAAATCATCTTGAACTCTCCTTGCATTCTTAAGGTGATTTTTGCCTTAAATCTTACATTAAATTACTTCTTATAGTTAGATCTTTCTTGGAGACTAACTAGGCCTTGTTTTCTGTTTGAAAACATGTAAGAGAAGCTTTGGAAATTTTATCTAAGGCTGGCCGAATTCAAACAAGGAGTTATTCAAGCTAAATCAAGGTATAAATCACTTTAAACCTTAACTTGATACATTAACACAAGTTTAAGTGTGTGTATATCAATTGCCGTGAGTGAAGGAAAAACAAGGTCTTGTTTGACCTTAAAATGTTTGAGGAATGGTTTAATAAATTTTATAACTAATTAAACAAGCATAAATGTCAAATTTAAGACATTATGTGGAAGTTTGGTAAATAAATGAAAATTATATGGGGAGGCCGAAATTTTATAAGTGTTTTGGGACATTTATGTGTAATTTATTTTGCAAGCCAATGTTTGTAATAAGGCCATGTATTTTAGGCCATTTTATTTATGCATTTACAAGCTTTTAATTAAGTTTAAGTAGTATAAATGCATTACCGAAAATAAATGGGGTATTAGGTGTAATTAAATTAATTTAAGGGCTTTAGAATAATAAGGCCGAAAATTAGAGTTAAAAAGGAGTTAAAATTAAGTTTATAAGATTTTATAAAGTTTTGGGGTTAAATGGTGATTTCTAGAAAGTGTGGGTACTAAACCGTAATTATAAGGAATTGTTGGTCAAGGAAATATTAAGGAGGTCAACCTTGACCATATGCTAGGTTTTGACCAAATTAAATAAGTTAGATAACTTATTTAACGTTTTATAATAAGCTATGTATTTTATGGTAATATTTTTATAACATATGTGGTAAATATGTTATTACCAAAATAAAGGGTGTACATGGTATTTTAAACACCCATGGGCTATTAGAATTTTTAGGATTATTGGGTGTTTTTGGAATTAAAATAAACTATATATGTATAATAATAGATTATGTCATTATGACACTTTGGAGAAAAATAGATGGTGGAATGGTAAATACCAAGAGTATATGGGTTAATAAGGATAATTGTAACCTTTTGGTAAAATTTGGAGATTTTTAGAATTATATAAGAGTATTTGTTGAGATATATGTATAATATATAGTTTTAAAGATATTATCAAACTATATGTTATAAATTGGGCCTAATGACAATATAAAATGTATATTGAGGTCTATTCGGGATTTATGAAAGATAACCATAGGTTATACTCTTTTATAAGTTAGAAATGTTATATTGAATGGTATATATAACATGGTAAAAAGAAAGGGGTGATTTTGTAAATAAAGGAAATTATGGTCTACGGAAAAGTATAAGGTTTAATATATGCCTATGAGGCAATACACAATAGTTTGGTATAAAAACTATAGGTTATGAGTTAAAGGAAATAAAAATATCATAGCAAATGATATTAGTATTTTGGTATAACATTACATAATGTTATGTGGTCAAAAGGGAATTTAAATTAAGTTAAGGGCTATACCGAGCTAATAAGAATTGAAAGATGAATTTTAGACTAAGGTCTACTATGTTATAAATGTTATGACAATTAAATGGTATTAAGGGGGGTTTAGATGGAATTAATATAAGGAAGGGTACTCACATAAAGTAATGTGACAAACTATAAATAAATGAGATTTATTAACTAAGGTGTTTATGGAATAAACCTTAGGAGCTGTAATTATACAACATAAAATGTTACATAGTATTAGGATAATAATCTTAATATGGGTTGTATAATGTAATACAACTAATGGGAATAATCATCTAATAAAAGATGATAAAAAGTAACATAAAATATAAGGGTTTATTGAACTCATGGGAATTACCTACGTGGCAAATATATACATACACAAAGAATAATGTATATAAGGTGGATATATATTTTGGTGGAAAACCATATGATTTAATGGTGGTGGTTATTTTAAAAAAATAATAATAAATATAGTTACGAACTATAAGTTATGAATTTTAGAATGCAATATAATACAAGAATGCATGCATACATGCAACTATAGGTTACGTACCTAAACTAGATGTGGATAAGATTAAAAGAACTATAAGGAATTAAACTTAACAGTTGAAATAGTTTTGACGTACGCGTTTTAAGTAACAAAGCCGACTGTTTTAGAGAAACTCGTAACCAAACTGTAGAAAACAGGGGTGAACTGTCGGGGTTACTTATTATTCGGAAATACCGGATGTAGTTAGTCATGGAGACTGACTTATAGTTTTATTACCGTTTAGAGTATACTTCTGACAAGGACGCTTGACGAGCTAGCGGACTACACGGAGCGTAGGATCTTGAAGATTCATACTCCACCGTAATACAATCAGGGTGAACGGTATGTAAAGGGGTTTGCCGAGTTGACCTAAGGTTGCTCCTTGGGCTCGGATTTGGTTGATATAACTTGTGTGTTATATGTGTGTGGTTACATGTATGTTTAAGTGTTGATGCATTAATTATTTATGCACGGGCGTCCTACGGGACTAACACTACGTCGACTATAGATCGACTTATATAAACATACATATGCGTTGTGATGACATGACGGTTACTTGATATAATACCATGATATTAATATTAAGTATATGGTAACCTAAGTAAAACACTTAGGAACGAGTCACGACATTGTCGGTCTCTAGAGCATGGATCTCTAACATGAATATAACCTAGATGACTTCTAGGTATGTGTGACCCATTGGGCCGCTGGTTAATAAATATATTCTCCATAAGACTAAGAGCAGATCTTAAACATTATGAGAGAGTGATGGTATGAGATTGAGGTGAGGATCCCGGTGGTTTACGAACCACTTGGTTGCGCATTTGTGATCACTGAGGGGTTTCCTAATTGGATTCCGCTCTAGGTATATCCAACGAGCCCAATTGGATCGTGGATCAGGTGGCTACGGCCTTTTTATGGACGTCTTACGAGACATAAGTGAGTCAGGGGCCTCCGGACCTCTGGCGAAATGAGCACCTTTGTGTGTACGGGGGACTACTGTCCATGGTGAGGTTATCGGGTTGTCCTAACATGACGCCCTACTGACATTAATTAAACATGGTTGGATGGAGCCTACAAGGCTAAGGTAAATTACTATGGAAACTGCACGCTACGGCGAATGTACATTGTACATATGGATGGGGCTTGAAAGCCAAACTAAAATAAATTGACAGTGGATGGTGAACGCTACGACGATTGTACATTGTACAAATATTGTTAATACTCGATACGTTCGATATACAAATGTTGTTTGATAACTCTATGATTGTTTGGATTGGATGGATGGTTAATGTTTAGGATATTTGGATGGATGATTATGTATATTATACATATTATTGCGGTATTGTTTATAACTGTAAAATGGTAAAGCATGAAACCAATCTAATAAAAAGATGGTTAAATGACAAGTGACCATTAGGGTTCGGCCCGGATACTCAGCGTCTATCGCTGATACTACACCATTTCAGGTTGTTGATCATTGTCGGAGCTGAAGAGCAGGAAGTAGTTGGATGTTGTATAATGAAGATGGTATGGTTTATGGTAAAGATGGTGTATGGTCTATGGTAGGTTCTTTACTTTTCAGGATTGGGTAGACGCTCACTTGTCGATGATTATGATTTATGGACTTAGTGATGTATAGGAGTTTCTCGTTATCACTGCGGTTAGCAGTTTGTTTATTTTGGAAGTTGGATGTAGTTTGGCTACGTTGCTCGCATGGGCGAGTAATGGCCGGTGACACCCGAGTGAGTTTTGTAATTGTTATTTATTTTCCGCTGCGAGACGTTTTAATTATTGCTACGTGAGAGACATATCGTGTTTGTGGTGAGGGGTGTTACAAAAGTGGTATCAGAGCGGAGTACCGCTCTGATGACGAGAAAGGTAAGACAGTAGCTGAGCTAGGACTTGGGATAATTGGGGAACATTTGAGATACGACGATTCGTCTTAAAAGGGTACTGGTCTAGTAACGCAAATTGCGTGACAGGTTAGCCTTAAGCAATTAATATCTATTGGTTGTGTACGGTAATTTACCAGTATTTTGCGACATACTGTACTATAGATGTCTGGTGGTACTAGAGGGCGTGGTACTGGAAGAGGTAGAGGCGGTGACCCCGGCATTCCAGGAGTTGCTGAGACGGTTGCAGCCGTTCTTGCACAGCTGGGTACTCAGATAGGAGGAGCACCAGCCCACCCGCCACCGCCCAGGGAAACAAACTGGCTGAAGTCATTAGCGGACCCGACCACCTACATATTCAGGGGAACCAGACCCCGTAGCTTTGGAACGTTACATCATTGAACATGAGAAGGCCTATGAAGCGTTACAAGTACCTGACGACAAGAGGGTCGCCATTGCTGCTTTCCATCTGAAGGATGCAGCTAGCACTTGGTGGAGGTTGGTCAAGGACCAGTACCTGGCTACACCCGACTTTTCGTGGCTGCCTTTGTTGAGTTACTAGAGGGAAGTACTACCCGGCACCTCAAACAGAAGAAGCGCCATGAGTTTGAAACATTGACCCAGGGAGGTCTGACCGTGGACGAGTATTACGCTCGATTCATTGGTCTGCTGGACTTCATCCCCGGTGTGGATTACTCGGAGACAGTAAAGATCGAGAAGTTCCGGGAGGACTATTATTTCGCATCAGATGGCGATGGGTGCTACCCTCTACACTACCATACAGGTATTAACATGAATGCCATAAATTCTTTACTTACTACAGTACCGTATAACCTTGTGAGACTTACCAATGAGATTCCAGGAGTGTTACGACGCTGCCTCGAGGACGGAGCTAATGCTCCAGACTCGGGAAGAGACTCTAGGGGCAAAGAAAAGGAAGAACCCTGAAGGAGAGTCTGAGGTGGAGGAGCATCTTCAGGCGATGGCCAGAAAAAGGGAAAGTAAGGACTTATCCCATGCTTAAATACTTATCATATAAATACCTTACGAATGCTGACCCGAAACCTTAAACAGGAAATTCTTTCCAAAGAAAGGGCAGCAGGGTCACCAGGGAAAGAAAGGGAAAGAGCCCGTCCTGCAGTTGACCGGCCCAGCTATTGATGCTAAGCCTCTGAGATCTGCACCTCCTAAGGGTGAGAACACCTACCTCTTAAATTCAAATTAATCTTAACCCTATATCACAGATTTTAACTTAAACTTAAATACTATCATCAGGCACCGGACAGCCCCAGCGCCATTTTTACTGTAAGCGTTGTGGGAAGGACCATCCAGGGGTCGACTGCGAAGGCCGCAAAGTCGAGTGTCGGTGCTGCCACAAAGAGGGCCATAGGGAATTTGAATGTTGGATGAACCCAGAGAGCCGTAATTACAGGCCACCAAAGAATACTCAGAAGACCTCAGCTGGAGGATCTGGAGTACCACGAGGCGGTCAGGATGGCCAGACATCTACTGATGCTGGAGCCTATAGAGGCAAGGGAGTAGAGGGCATGAGTACCCTACTCCATGAGACCGCTGGTGGAAGACTTTCTTACTATGTTGTGTACTTACTTGAATGTTAGAAGGAGCTATGTTAGTATGTGGGAGTGTCATTGACCACTCGCCTTTTGTGTAAGACTTTGGGATTAGTTGTGTGTACTCAGTACCAATAAGCTTTAAACCTTGACGGATATATATGAACAGGATGTTAATGCTTACATTACCATGTAGCCTATACTCAAATGACAAGAGTCAATGAGACCGGGAATTACTGAACCAGAATTTCCACCTGCATGGCGCACTTGCTATTGCAAGCGCTATGACAGTAAACCACTGAAATTTCCATCTGCCTTGCGCACTTGCTACAGCAAGTGCAGCGACAGCAACAAACAGTAACAGCTACTGCAAATGCAACTGCAACAACTACTACTTTTAACCTTTTATAAAAAAAAAACTGTTTTTCATACAAACCTGGAGATTAGAAACCTATGCAATTTGGAAGGACCGATAGTCCAACCACTGCAACTGGACACATTATACAGCCACTATGACTGTAAAAAAACACACACACCAGTTTAAACGTTCGAGGAAGTTTCAGACAGGCTATTAGCCAAATACCATCAGAGTATACTTGCACTTAATGCTAATCACTACTAGTGATACATGTTTAGTCCTTATGGACAAGCATACCCTTTGTAGATGCACCACCGTCAGTGAGGATGGTTGGGAAGTGAAGAGCCAAGTTGCTCAAACTATTATGCAATCTGCAATGCATCCAATTACATGGATGAGGGGACGAATATGAACTATGGATGAGAATGATCAAAAAAAAAAACAGGGAGAAAAGGAATATGTGTTGTACTCAATGAGATCAAAAAAAAGGAGAAACAAGTTTGCTAATATAGCACGGATTTTACTTACACCGAGTTGAATAATACTAGTCTATGATACAAGTTACCACGGTTGCCACAAAGGCAATATCACTTATTACAGATAACTGATAACATGAACTATTACAAAAAAAAAAGCAAGCAAGAAAAGAAAAAAAAAAAAAGAGAAGAGAAGCAAAAGAAGAAGAAAAAAAAGATATCCATCAAAGGGAGATTGACAACAGAATACTTCACTTAACCGTGTGACAGACATTACCAGTTTACTAAACGACATGGGACGACCGCACTCCGTTAGGAGCATGTGGGCCTGACAGACTTATTTATAGTTAGTCGGGTAAGTAGTAATGTATCAGTACGGTACCCCATGCAAGTAGACAGTAGTGTTAGGAACACGAGAAGTAGTCAACTCCATTCTACGGACAGTAAGACGGATTACCTCGAAGATGGACGAGAAGAGCCGCAGTTAAACCAACGGGCTAGAAAAAAACCTTCAACAGAGAACAGTGACAGTATACAGAAGACAGGAAACAGTTCAAGGATAGAACCCAAAAAAAAACAGGAAAACCTTTGGACGAAAATGTAGAATCCTCATAAGGATCGAGTAAATTTTACAATCCAGAGGAAATCTACCAGATGATATGGATATAAACGCGTGACTACGCGAGAGAAAAGATAAAGCTATATGATAGCAGAAACCTTGCTTAAAGAACAATGGATTTGGAATGTACCACTCACAGGATAATTCGCACATCTTATCTGTTTGACTCATGAGAATATTAGTGTGAGCGTTTACGCCTCTGCACTCTGTATGACTGAGTGTTTTGGTATTGCACTCGTGCAGTTATTAATCTAGTGGAAATGCAGAAAGATAAAGTGGATATCAACAAGAGTGTAAAAAAAAGAAAAAAAAAGAACTACAACAGTGTGTTACTCCGGAACAAAACACCAGGAGACATGGATGACAAACATCATCTTTTGGACATATAGGCTGGTACGTCTTAGTATTACAAAGACAAGTGCAAAGAGCACTAAGTACTAACAGTAGCCAATGTCATTTACATCTCAAACTGAATGTCAGTGAGAGAAGACACACGCATGTATGCTAGTGATCCAAACCAGTGGATTCACAGCAAAAAAAAGGCAAATTGAGCCTTTGTTCATGGGTCTACACCTCATACGGAGCGAGTGGGCCCAAGAATGAACTTGGGAGAGAGCACAAAAGATCAGTGCCTCACCTTTTATATTGTGGAACCCTGAAGGGCTAGAATTACCCGTCTCTCTGATATGAGGATAATCCACGAGTTGGAGAACTCTTTGAGAGCCAAGTATCCAGCGCTCCTTGTTGAGCGGCTGTTGTATACTTGTGGGGTACGGGGGCGTAACCCTTTTTAAGGGGGGTAGAGCCTCTTGGCTGTGCACATGTGTGCACTATTTTTTGTTTTGCATTGCATACAAAAGAATTGGTGGTGTGCGGGGCATACGAGGTTGTTTGTTAGTATGTGAATTTTTAGTATGCATGCATACAGTGAATTGGTTTTGTTGGTTATGGTTGGTACGCGGGGCGTGCGTTGTTTGGTTTGTTTGTGTGTATGTCACTTGAAAGTATGTATCTTATGAGATACTTGTTTGAATGATTGTATGTCACCATGTGTGTAGTACTTTTCTTATGCTATTGTGATATGTATTCATTGCTTTAGAATGATTACATATGGTATGCGCCTAGATACGAAATGAATCATTAGATATGGAATGTGGAACAATGGAATGTTATGGACACCTCAGGAGGTTGTCAGGGTTGGTAGAACTGATAGGAAATGATGGTGCTGATGGATCACCTATATCCATATATGATTGAACTAACGCCACAACGTGATGGCTATGTGCTGTATAAGCGCAACACGATGTATGTAAACGATATATCACATAGATATACATTATGGGAACAATGGGTAGTTATACATTTATATTACTTACCTATTTGATTAAGAGACTTCGGGACGAAGTCTTTTTAAGGGGGGAGATTGAAATACCCCAAATTATAAACATGGATTAAATATTAATCACATTAATTAAGGCCTAAACATGCCTTAAAAGTCAACTGAGAACAACAGTGGTCAACACAAAACAAGATGTTGCACCCTTTGACTGTTAAGGGTAAATAAATACCCAAATGAACTTCTTAGGACCTAAAAATTTGTCCTAAGTATATTAACATAATATTAAACATATTATAACCGTTGGACAACACTCCAACACAAAGAAAAGCATTTACATGCTTCAAGGTCAAAAGGGCAAAAAGGTGCTCTAGGAAAACCTTAAAAATCAAATGACCTCTAAATGATATAAAATTGAATTACATGATCAAATATCATGTAAGGAACACAACAAGACCGTTGTCAAAGAAACAGAGCTCAGAAACACCAGGCAACACAAAATGTGCGCTAAAACTCCTAAAGCACGTTTTTGTGAAATTTCTTTTAAATTGGTTTTAAATGAGCTAAAAGGTTATAAATACCTTTAAATATGATAAAATATCATATTATATGATATTAGGAATTTAATTCCAGAAATTTACGAATTTTTACAAATTTAATATTAAAATATTAATAAAACCCTAAAGTGGGGCCCGCTTGGGTCAACATTGACTAAGTTGACCAATGTTGACCATTGACCACGAAATGGACTACATAAAATCAGATAATTAAGTCTCTTAACAGATCAAGAGACAAGAGACATGTGACAATTAAATAAGCTACTTTACTTTTGCATAAAATAACAAAAAAGACAACTTTACCTTATAAAACAAAAAGGTGGGTTCCACTTACCTTTCTCATGTGAGCCAGCTGATTTGGAGCCTCCATTTGCTCCTCTTACTCTTTGAATTTCGTGGCTCCAAGCTGGTACAAGACAAGAGATGAGTCACACATTCATTAAATGAATTAAAGTAACATATTTACTCCATTTTCAACCAAAATTTGAATCAATCAAGCCCTACCTTTCTCTTATCTTCAACGGCTGCCCCCTCCTCTTGTCTCCACTGATTGAGCTTCAATTATCCAACCCCAATCAGACTTGATGAGTCATCAATCCACTAAAGTCACAAAATATTCAAAAAATGTGCTTTAAGGCAAAATTAGGTCATTTCTCTCATTAGCTCCATTCCAAACGTGGAGCTCATTGCCAAACACTATCTTTGGCTCCTCTTCCACAGTAGGTAAGTCCCCAAGCTCCATTGGAGAGAGCTCAAGCTCTAGGTAAGCTCTTAAGGCATAAAAATGCCCATTTTCTTCATCTTTCTTTCCTTTTTCGATTGATCTACACTCCAACATCTTCTATACATCTATGTAGAACAATTTGGAGGTTAAAGGAAGGTTCAATTTCGTACATAACCAGATCTAAGGAGGAAAGTTCAAGTCTTGACCATTTAAGGTAAAAATGTGCTTTAAGCTCATAACTTTTGATTCCCTTCAAATTAGGCTGTGAAACTTTGGTCATAACCTCATATTCTTCTCCTTTTCATGTGGAATCTGTTGGTAAGCCATTTGGATCAAGGGTGGCCGAGATCCAAAGGAAATACCCTCTTTTAAGGCATTTTCCAAGGTAAAACCTAATAACAAGGTAGCTTGTTGAGATCTAGCTATTTCCTATGTCAATATGGTAGATCTAACACCTTGTGGTGTGTTTGATTCAGGCCGAAATCATCTTGAACTCTCCTTGCATTCTTAAGGTGATTTTTGCCTTAAATCTTACATTAAATTACTTCTTATAGTTAGATCTTTCTTGGAGACTAACTAGGCCTTGTTTTCTGTTTGAAAACATGTAAGAGAAGCTTTGGAAATTTTATCTAAGGCTGGCCGAATTCAAACAAGGAGTTATTCAAGCTAAATCAAGGTATAAATCACTTTAAACCTTAACTTGATACATTAACACAAGTTTAAGTGTGTGTATATCAATTGCCGTGAGTGAAGGAGAAAAACAAGGTCTTGTTTGACCTTAAAATGTTTGAGGAATGGTTTAATAAATTTTATAACTAATTAAACAAGCATAAATGTCAAATTTAAGACATTATGTGGAAGTTTGGTAAATAAATGAAAATTATATGGGGAGGCCGAAATTTTATAAGTGTTTTGGGACATTTATGTGTAATTTATTTTGCAAGCCAATGTTTGTAATAAGGCCATGTATTTTAGGCCATTTTATTTATGCATTTACAAGCTTTTAATTAAGTTTAAGTAGTATAAATGCATTACCGAAAATAAATGGGGTATTAGGTGTAATTAAATTAAATTTAAGGGCTTTAGAATAATAAGGCCGAAAATTAGAGTTAAAAAGGAGTTAAAATTAAGTTTATAAGATTTTATAAAGTTTTGGGGTTAAATGGTGATTTCTAGAAAGTGTGGGTACTAAACCGTAATTATAAGGAATTGTTGGTCAAGGAAATATTAAGGAGGTCAACCTTGACCATATGCTAGGTTTTGACCAAATTAAATAAGTTAGATAACTTATTTAACGTTTTATAATAAGCTATGTATTTTATGGTAATATTTTTATAACATATGTGGTAAATATGTTATTACCAAAAATAAAGGGTGTACAATGGTATTTTAAACACCCATGGGCTATTAGGAATTTTTAGGAATTTATTGGGTTGTTTTTGGAATTAAAATAAACTATATGTATATATAGTTATTATGTCATTATGACACTTTGGAGAAAAATAGATGGTGGAATGGTAATACCAAGAGTATATGGGTTAATAAGGATATTTATAACCCTTTGGTAAAATTTGGAGATTTTTAGAATTATATAAGAGTATTTGTTGAGATATATGTATAATATATAGTTTTAAAGATATTATCAAACTATATGTTATAAATTGGGCCTAATGACAATATAAAATGTATATTGAGGTCTATTCGGGATTTATGAAAGATAACCATAGGTTATACTCTTTTATAAGTTAGAAATGTTATATTGAATGGTATATATAACATGGTAAAAAGAAAGGGGTGATTTTGTAAATAAAGGAAATTATGGTCTAAGGAAAAGTATAAGGTTTTATATATGCCTATGAGGCAATACACAATAGTTTGGTATAAAAACTATAGGTTATGAGTTAAAGGAAATAAAATATCATAGCAAATGATATTAGTATTTTGGTATAACATTACATAATGTTATGTGGTCAAAAGGGAATTTAAATTAAGTTAAGGGCTATACCGAGCTAATAAGAATTGAAAGATGAATTTTAGACTAAGGTCTACTATGTTATAAATGTTATGACAATTAAATGGTATTAAGGGGGGTTTAGATGGAATTAATATAAGGAAGGGTACTCACATAAAGTAATGTGACAAACTATAATAAATGGATTTATTAACTAAGGTGTTTATGGAATAAACCTTAGGAGTTGTAATTATACAACATAAAATGTTACATAGTTAGGATAATAATCTTAATATGGGTTGTATAATGTAATACAACTAATGGGAATAATCATCTAATAAAAGATGATAAAAAGTAACATAAAATAAAGGGTTTATTGAACTCATGGGAATTACCTACGTGGCAAATATATACATACACAAAGAATAATGTATATAAGGTGGATATATATTTTGGTGAAAACCATATGATTTAATGGTGGTGGTTATTTTAAAAAAATAATAAAATAGTTACGAACTATAAGTTATGAATTTTAGAATGCAATATAATACAAGAATGCATGCATACATGCAACTATAGGTTACGTACCTAAACTAGATGTGGATAAGATTAAAAGAACTATAAGGAATTAAACTTAACAGTTGAAATAGTTTTGACGTACGCGTTTTAAGTAACAAAGCCGACTGTTTTAGAGAAACTCGTAACCAAACTGTAGAAAACAGGGGTGAACTGTCGGGGTTACTTATTATTCGGAAATACCGGATGTAGTTAGTCATGGAGACTGACTTATAGTTTTATTACCGTTTAGAGTATACTTCTGACAAGGACGCTTGACGAGCTAGCGGACTACACGGAGCGTAGGATCTTGAAGATTCATACTCCACCGTAATACAATCAGGGTGAACGGTATGTAAAGGGGTTTGCCGAGTTGACCTAAGGTTGCTCCTTGGGCTCGGATTTGGTTGATATAACTTGTGTGTTATATGTGTGTGGTTACATGTATGTGTTTAAGTGTTGATGCATTAATTATTTATGCACGGGCGTCCTACGGGACTAACACTACGTCGACTATAGATCGACTATATAAACATACATATGCGTTGTGATGACATGACGGTTACTTGATATAATACCATGATATTAATATTAAGTATATGGTAACCTAAGTAAAACACTTAGGAACGAGTCACGACATTGTCGGTCTCTAGAGCATGGATCTCTAACATGAATATAACCTAGATGACTTCTAGGTATGTGTGACCCATTGGGCCGCTGGTTAATAAATTATTCTCCATAAGACTAAGAGCAGATCTTAAACATTATGAGGAGTGATGGTATGAGATTGAGGTGAGGAATCCCGGTGGTTTACGAACCACTTGGTTGCGCATTTGTGATCACTGAGGGGTTTCCTAATTGGATTCCGCTCTAGGTATATCCAACGAGCCCAAATTGGATCGTGGATCAGGTGGCTACGGCCTTTTTATGGACGTCTTACGAGACATAAGTGAGTCAGGGGCCTCCGGACCTCTGGCGAAATGAGCACCTTTGTGTGTACGGGGGACTACTGTCCATGGTGAGGTTATCGGGTTGTCCTAACATGACGCCCTACTGACATTAATTAAACATGGTTGGATGGAGCCTACAAGGCTAAGGTAAATTAACTATGGAAACTGCACGCTACGGCGAATGTACATTGTACATATGGATGGGGCTTGAAAGCCAAACTAAAATAAATTGACAGTGGATGGTGAACGCTACGACGATTGTACATTGTACAAAATATTGTTAATACTCGATACGTTCGATATACAAATGTTGTTTGATATACTCTATGATTGTTTGGATTGGATGGATGGTTAAATGTTTATGGATATTTGGATGGATGATTATGTATATTATACATTATATATTGCGGTATTGTTTATAACTGTAAAATGGTAAAGCATGAAACCAATCTAATAAAAAGATGGTTAAAATGACAAGTGACCATTAGGGTTCAGGCCCGGCATACTCAGCGTCTATCGCTGATACTACACCATTTCAGGTTGTTGATCATTGTCGGAGCTGAAGAGCAGGAACAAGGTAATTGGAGATGTTGTATAGTAATGAAGATGGTGTATGGTCTTATGGTAAGGTTATGTACTTTTCAGGATTGGGTAGACGCTCACTTGTCGATGATTATGATTTATGGACTTAGTATGAAGTATAGGAGTTTCTCGTCATCACTGCGGTTAGCAGTTTGTTTATTTTGGAAGTTGGATGTAGTTTGGCTACGTTGCTCGCATGGGCGAGTAATGGCCGGTGACACCCGAGTGAGTTTTGTAATTGTTTATTTATTTTCCGCTGCGAGACGTTTTAATTATTGCTACGTGAGAGACTATATCGTGTTTGTGGTGAGGGGTGTTACACAGAGTCTCCACTTCCATTCTGTGCCGCTAGACCTGTCAAACGGGTTATCCGTTCAGGTTTTGGGTCATATTTGTTCGGATCAATATCCGTTCGGGTCATTTAACTTTCGGGTTATTTCAGATTCGGGTAATTCAGGTTTGGGTCAAATCGGGTTCGGGTAATGTCAGATAGAATCGGGTTTCGATTATTTCAGGTCATGGTTAATATTTTTTGACAAAACCTTAAATAAAATATATACCTAATTTCTATAAGAAAATACTACATATAAATTACAGAAAAGTCAATACAATGCCTAATTTGAATTTCATTAAGATATAATAAGTTTGAATCAAGTTTTTTGTCATATTTATTTGGGTCATTCAGGTTTGGGACAATTATGATCACTATTATTTTATGTTATTCGAGTTTGGCTAATTTTGAATTACTATTATTCCGGGTCATTTCGGGTTCGGGTCGGTTTCGGGTTATAAATTTTTTGGGTCATTTTGGGCTTGGGTCATTTGGGTTTTACCCATTCAGATTTCAGGTTTACTATATTTAAATATTTTTGGGTTTCAATCGGGTTTCGGGTTCAAATAAAACGGACGGATTTTCGAGTTAGGTCAAATTTTGACAGCTCTATGTGCTACACCACACCACCTTATCCACTTGAGGTTAGAAGGAAAAATATTTCTATGTAAACTCGTGTGGTTGGATTCTTCCAAGTAATCAGACTCAGGCTCTGTTCGGTATGACTTTTTTGTAGTTGTTTTGGTCTGGTTGTTTTGGTTGGTTGTTTTGTGGTGTTTTGCTGGTTGTTTTGTGCAGGTCGTTTTGTGGTTGTGTTGAAAACTGGTGTTCGGCATGTGGCGGTTTCGTCTGGCTATTTGAATAAGTTAATTACGTGCAGTGCGTTTATCATTTTCTGTGTTACAATTAAAAATTTTGTATTACATTTTAAAACCACTGTTTGTTAAGGTGAAAATAAAGAAACTACTAGCAAATATAGGGATTGGTATATACATAATTTATTAATTACGAAAACAACAAATTTTTATTACAATTAATTTTTGTTAACATTTATATTAAGGTCTATATAATAACTTCACTATTATCAACCACAATTCTATCAATGGATAACAACAATTGTAACTATACATGGTTTAACACACCAGGCTACTTGTTCACATTTGAATAAAGAAAATATAATAATTAATTAGTGAACTTTATTAATGTTTACATATACAAAAAAAAATAAACAATTAGTTGTTAAAAATATGACCTATATATTCTATATGTACATATAATTAAATATTCAGATTTTATACCTTTTTAGCATATAGTCAAAAGTAAAATGGATTATTATGTCATTCTAGTAATCATGTACCCCTTCTATCCATAATACAAATACTTTTTAGTTTTTTTATTACAGATTCTATAAATTAGAAATATTAGAATTACTCAAAATAATTATTAGTATAAGTTTTTAGAAAAACGCTACTAGTTTAAAACTATTGTTCTATATATTGTTATTAACTTATAATTTAGTATACCAATCTTTATAAATAAACTAAAAGGAAAACAATTTTTTTTATATATTAATTTATATATTTCAATTTTAATTTATTTTTTTTAAATTTAATATGTAATATAATTTTAAAAATAATTATAACTATTGAAAATTCAAATTAATTTATTAAAAATTCAATTTTAAATATTAATTCATATAATTAAAATATTCTCACCCCTAATTATTGTTTTTTGGCCCCGTTCTGTGTACGGTATTTATTCTCTTTGGAGTATAAATTATTAACTGTTTTTTGATTATTTTATACTGATATATTTTTAACCGTTTTGGAAATTGTTATTGGATAATAATAGTTTGACATTTTTATCAAACTTACCAAACTTAAAAATACTAGGGGCGGACCCATATGGGGTCCTATGGGGGCCATGACCCCATAGTTCTCTATAAAATTAAAAAAATTAGAAGTTAGTATAAGTATAATAAAATGACATAATTAACATGTAGTGAATGTGGTTTAGTGGTTAAGAACTAGTAGTATTGATGGTCCAGAGTTCAACTCCCTCTTAATTGTCATTTTGTTCTATTTTTTCAGAAAATATTTCAGCCCCTTGAAGCAACCCGGTCCAAATAATAGCTTAAAATGGGTGCTTTCTTTTGCGCATGTGTTGTGTGTTTTTTTTTTCCTTTTTTGAATTAACAGCAGTTGAGAGACTTCAAACTTAGCTTCTTCTTTTTCCCTTTTTTTTGTTTGTTTGAGCATTCTGATTTCTGATGCAGTATGTTTTGTAGGTTGGTTTAAGATATATGGATAGACTAGTTATGTGAGCAGATAGCATTATCTAAAAAAACTTACAAGTAGAAATAGCTTTTATTTTTGAAAACCAGCAATCAAGAATCGTAAAGATCAATTGAAAAATATTTTAAATATTAGTATGAAAATCAATATATAAATATATAAATATTTATATATAGATGTACTGTAAAATACTCCCTCCGTCCTGAATTGACTGTCCTGTTTACTATTTGGACATGTCGTTTGACTTTAATTTTTAACATATAAGATAAATCAATTTTGAAAATTTAAGTTTTGCATATGATTCCTTACATGATAAACTATATAGTACAAAATTTATTTTTATAAAATTATTTTATCTTATATGTTTAATGTTGAAGTGGAAAAACGTGCCAAAAAGCAAACAGGACGGTCAATTCAGGACGGAGGGAGTAATGAACCGAAAGAATTAAAACTCTGGATCTACCACTGAAAAATACCACAAAAAGACAACAATGAAGGAGCCTGAGAGAAAGAACTAGGGAGAACCGAAGACAAGCTGTTGTCAATCCAATTGATTGATTTTGATTTGACTGTTATCAGCCGTATTAAACCCTCTGACTAAGGGTGTAGTTGAACCTCATGATACACTCTACTAGCTCTATAGAGAGATAAAAGAAATAGGTGGCAACACCCTATTAGGCCACAAAGAAAATTTAATACCCAAAACTGCTAGAGGCTAGGGGAGGTACTGCGAGCCATGCTGCTACTACACGACGGAAGGAGGATACGGAATAGACAGCAAAATCGCGTAGTTACAGTGTTGTATAGCCCTTTTGTCGCCTCCTTTTTCCTCTTTCTCTTATCTTAAATGTAGAGAAACACCTGGTAAAATTGAGAAGTAGAGGTAGTTGTTAGATGAGAAGTTTATATGAGTTGTTAGTTGTTAGTTTAGGTGTTTGGTGAAAATGTACTGATTTTAGAAATTAAGAACTGTCTGCTAAAGCAATTAGACTAAAGTTTTCCGAGTTTTCCATCCTCTTTTCCCCTCTGTTTTCTTCCCAACTAGTCTCCTTTTTTACTTCACTTCTAAGTTCTAACCTAACCTAAGTCAGGTGTGGTGGTGTTGGTGACAGATGGATTCTCAATGTCAGATTGCCGAGCTAGATACCGAAATGCAAAAATGTTTACAAGGTGCCGTATTATTAATCTTCTTAATACTTATATTCAATATTTTATAGCCCTATTATCAAAACCAGATATATTTCCAACTATATGGCAGATCTTCAATCGGCGGAGGTGGGGATTGCTTTCTGGCGTGAGAAATGCATGTTGGCTAAAGTTGAAGAAATATCGGGTATACTAGATTTCAGAGAAGCAGATATAGAACGTCAACTCCAAGAAGTAAAAGCACGCGAAGCTGAAAATGCAAGGCAAATAGACGATATTGAATATGCAATGAGCATGGTAAAATCGGTTTGCTATGGTGGTTTTCCTTTAGTTTTTACACTTCAATTTGCTGACAATTTCTTTTTCTTGTCATTGTTAATATCAGCATCATGATATCGAAGAGAAAGTTAATGAGATTACACGGCCTAGGGTCATTGATCAATATTTTAAAGGTATCTTCTTTTTAGATATGTGACGCTGTTGTTTCAAGTTTACCCCGTCTATTGATATATTATAATTTTTGCATCCTGTAGAGCTTCAGACAGTTTTGGAAGCAACATCCCTAAAGATTCAGAAAAATAACAAAGAGATCAGAAAGAAGGAACAAAAATTGAAGTCTCACAAGACTGAACTTGATGAGAAATCTGATAAGATATTTGATGTGCAAAATAAATTTTTAGCCCGGAAAGTCAAGTTTAAGGTACTCCTGGGCTTTCAGGTAAGAGTATTTTTACTCAAATAATGCAGTTGGTATATATGTACTCGTACGTACCAACCTGTTGGAATGGAACTAGTTGTTTGGGTTAGATTTCTCTTAATTATCAAGATTGGATGCTTACTGAACATCATCTTTTATTGAGGATACATATCATTGCAACTTACATTTTTACATTTACAACCGACGACCAGGTTTCTTGTTTCTGTTTCCAACCATTAATGGTTTACTACCTTTCCTGTGTGTGGGGGTTTGATCTTAGACCTAGGGCTTATTAATGAACTACCTCCCTTTCTAATTAAGACCATATATCTATCAGTATTGTCTGGTGTGAAACTAAGCTGCTTTCTTGGTCAGTGTTTTTCATTTTGCTTCCAATAGATGTGAATTAAATAATAGCCTTATATTTTTTAGTATTTTGTATTTCTCTTCACAGAATCCACTCGAGAAGGTTAAAGCTTACAAGGATGTATTAAACCTATTTGAGCAGAATGAGGTTATTTTGATTTATTTTCTTTTGTTTTTTTAAAAAGATATTTTTTCTGTTATTCTTATTATTACAGTCTATGCTATTGGCAATTTGATCACTAACAAGCTTTTTTCATTGCCTCTTACTTCTTTTCAGTTAACATTGAATGACAAAGATAAAGAGATCAAAGATATAAGAGAACAGCTCGAGATGTCCCAGTCTATGATCCAAGATGCCCGTAAAACTCTAATTGATGTATGTTTATCTTGACTATTCTGTTAAATGTTCTCGAGTATGAAATTAATCACACTTCAGTTTAAAAAAGATATATGAACCATTAAAATGGATTAGTAGATGCAGAAGATTAATGCATATAAAACACTTTATCCATACGAGTTCATACATCGTGGTGTATTTGGATACATGTCCCTGGTAATTGGTATTAATTATGCAATGTTTTATACTTTTGCTAAATAGATGAACATCTTAGTCGTTAACAGCGTTGGAAACTCAACCCTACTAGAAGTACTGAATGTTTTTTACACCCCTAATGTATACCATCCAATTCAATGGAGTATAGATACAGGGTTTTGATTTTACTATAATTCTTAAGATTTTTGTATCTGGTAATTTTAATAGATCGCAGCTGCAACTTCCTAAAACCTCACAAGACATTCTTTTCTAATAATCTTACATTATAAACTTGTCTTTTAGGAGCTGAGTAGTGTTCCCCCGTCTCATGGACATATAATATGTATAAAAAGAATGGGAGAACTTGATACTGCAGCTTTTTGTGCTGGAGTTGAGAAACAACCCGTTGTAGGTGGTGAAGCTAAAGGTAACTCTCCAGTAATACTATGCTCCCTGTGGCAATCTCACATTGAAGATGTTAGCTGGCATCCATTTAAAGTTGTTACAGAGAATGATAAATCAAAGGTAACCAAATCACATTTTCTTCATTTTGTGGATGTACTTGTCTTAAATTATTTTGTTCTGTGGCAGCTGTAAACAATCCCATGTTAGCTGTTTTGCCGCTGCTAAATGTGCATGTGAAATATTGACCTATGATATATTACCGTTTTGCCTCAGTTGCATAAAAACGCCTAAGATGTTTATACATTGTTTGTTGGTTGTTTATGCAGGAGATACTAGATGAGGATGATCAGAAGCTTATGAGCTTGAAAAATGATCTCGGGATGGAAGCTTATAGAGTTGTGACTACTGCACTGAAAGAGCTAAATCAATATAATCCTAGCGGTAGATACCCAGTTAATTGTATCTGGAACAGGAGAGAAGGGAGAGAAGCTAGCATAAATGAAGCAATTATATCTTTGTTGGAACAACAGAAGCCTAAGAGAAGGAGGTCTAGAAGATTATGAAAGTTCATCATCAATATTCTGCATCCTCTTCATTGGTTTTGTTGCAAGCTGCTTATCTTGGCAATTCTATGAACTTTGTAATGAAGTAAATTCCTTTTGGAAGTCTTCTAAGATCAGACATCAATACTATATATATATAGTCTTAAGATTCTAGCTAGACAAATGTGTCATGTGACGGTCTGGTTATAATTTGTTTACTCTAATATATGGTGTACAGCGTGTCAGTTAACCCTCCTACATTTTGACCAGGTGTCGTGCTTGATTTGTTCAAACTTTTTCCCGTGTATGGAAAATATATGTACTATTTCTATATATTGCGCGCAAAGTTATCCTGATGTTTGAACTAAGGTTTCTGGTGGAGATGGGTGTCATTCGGTTATTTAAGTGAAACACGGAACTAAGAAAAGGAATCAAATTGGATACAGTTTTTAATGATATGCGCCACTAAGCTCCCACTTTTCAAGCTTCAAATGAGTTCATCAAATTTGCAGCAAAGGACCTGTTTGTTGATGATCTTGTATTTTGGGTTCAGTTTTTAAGAGAAATATAACCAAATTAAGTTAACCATATAAAGTGAAATTATTCATTTAAAGTAATATTTACCCCCACTTATTCACTACAGACAGTCCATAGCTATAAGAGTGTTTAGGGAGATAGTGTCATAATTGCGATGAACAAGCTTTTGTGGATCCAAGTGCAAGTAAAACTAAGGCCGACAATATCCAATGGGTATCCGATAACCCGTTTCACCCGTGGGTGAAAAACATGTAAAAACTTGATATAAATGGGTGGAAATCGAGTGACGGGTGCAGAGGGTACGGGTTCAGGTCGGGTTTGGGTGATAATTTTTCACCCATCACCCGTTTAGAACCCGACCCATCTGCCATTTACTATATATATTAATGCCAAACAAGGCCTTAGCCTTTATATTAAACATTGGGAAACTAAAAAAGTACCAACAAAGATAAAAAGTATCATGATACTCTAACTAGTCCTTATAATTATCCATCATGCTACCCATAGCACCCGTACTCCCATTACAATCCTTACAAGTATCATGAACGAAAGAAAATATAAGCATCCACCATATTAACAACATATTCAAGCAACGAGCAACAACATCCTTTGTCTCCCTTAATCGACTTAATCAAGTCTCTGTTGAACCACTGCTAGATCAGTTTGTGACGCGAACAAATCACAGCCAACCGCAAAATCTGCCTAACATCCTTTGGTTCAAATTCCAAACCTCCCGCTTAATACTATTTACCAAGTTGTCTAAAATAAAAACCCAATTTCTTGGCTGCAACCACATGTAGCTATATATAGCTACATACATGTACATTGGGTCATTGAAAACTGTACATTTGATCAGTCAAAACTGTACTGATGTACATGTACATGTATAAAGTGAATTGTGATATTTTTGAATTTGTACTGAATGTACACTAACTTTGTAAACTGTACAATAAACTTATAAAACATGCACCTTTACTCTATACAAACTGTACCATGAAAAATTTAGCCAAAGATGGCTACACATGGTTGTAGCTAAGACTCATTGATTTAAACCTTCATTAAAGATCACCTCTTTTCTAATTCTCCAAATATTCCACACTACATAATAAAACGCAGATCTCCGCACCTTCGACGCTTTCTTTCCTAGTCTCATACTCCTCCAGGAGTTGAAGAAACTGTAGCATCCCTCTTGCACTCCATTATTAAGATTGGCTATTTTATTTTATATGTCCGTTTTGTCCTTGTATCAAGTGTTGCGTTTTGGTGAGTGGGTCTGTTTATATGTTTAGGTTGTCTAGCTGTTTAGGTTATTCTTTCTCTTCGGTATTATTCACGGGGTCTGCTTCTTCTTCTCTGAGCGATTCTGCTCTTCTTCTTGTAAGCCTTCTGGGTTTGGTGTGAGTATTGTACTCAAGATTTGAGTTGGTTTTGAGTGATTAAGAGTGGGTAATTTCTTTTCATGGTATCAGAGCGTCGTCCGACGCTTTCCTTGAAGACCTGCTGCGCTCACCAACCCGAAGATTACCGTAGTCCAAATGGTCGAGACCGAAGATTTGAACAAAGGCAAGAACTCGGAAACGCCTGGGAATGAAATCAGCATCGGGATGGAAAATAGTGATCCGCTGCATCTTGCTAACACCGAAAGCCCAGGAGCGGTCCTTGCCAGCAAATTTAATGGAGTTGGCTTCCAATGTTGGAAGATGCAGATGGAAATCGCACTCGGGGCGAAGAATAAACTGGGCTTCGTGGATGGTTCCATCAAGAAGCCTACCGATTCGATACAGAAATCACAAGCATGGACGCGATGCGATTCCATGGTTCGCGCTTGGTTGCTGATGGCCCTGGAGAAGAATATCGCGGAGACCGTGCTGTTTGCTCCATCGGCCGCCGAGATTTGGAAAGAACTGTCAAAGAGATATGGCCAGTCCGATGTTACCAAGATTTACTCGTTGGAGCACAAGCTGGCGACCACCGTACAAGGAAATAGTTCTGTCTGCGATTATTTCAACACCCTCAAGAAGATCTGGGATGAAATTGATGCCACAGACACCATTCCTTCTTGCACCTGCCAAAGCTGTACATGTGAAGCGTCAGGAAAATTTAGAGCTTTCATCAAACAAAGAAGGATCGTAAAATTCCTTATGGGTCTCAATGAGAAGTTCGGAACGATACGGGGAAACATATTAATGTTGAAGACCTTGCCGGATATGGATGAAATCTTCGCCCATCTGATTCAAGAAGAAAGACAGAAACTTCTCACTCTCGGTGCTCCTGCCTCCACCGATTCGGACTCCCTTTCATTTGCCGTGGATCAATTGAAGAAAACTCAACCTAAGCTTCAATATACCGGCAACAGAAGAAATTCTTTGCAGTGTTCTCACTGTCACAAAACGGGTCACACCGAGGAAAGGTGCTACCAGAAGATTGGTTTCCCCCCCGGGTGGAGAAACCCTAAATCCAAGAGGAGCAGTGCTAATCTGGCCAACAATTTGGAAGAAAGGGATGGTGAACCCGAAGTGAAGAACAATGATCCTTTTGGTGGAATCTTGTCTGCGGAGCAAATTGCAAGGGTCTACGAATACATCAACAGATCAGCACCAACCGGCAAGGAATCACTGTCTGGAAGTTCATCCAACTGTGGTTTTGTTGGTAAAGAATCCCAAACTCTATCTTGTTTTTATAATAAATATAGTTATGCTTCAGCATCTGATAAAAATGAGTTTCTTGATGCTGATGAGTGGATCTTAGATTCTGGCGCCTCAGACCACATGTGTGGCAACCTAGGATTATTTTCATATTATTTAACTCTTGATCGCCCTCATACTGTGGGGATGCCTGATGGCCATCCCCAACTTGTCAAAATAACAGGAACTGTTAGACTCAGTGACATTGTGTTGTTAAAGGATGTCCTTTTTGTGCCCTCTTTTAAATTCAACTTGATTTCCATTAGTAAGCTTAGTGAACAAATGAAGGGAAGTTTTATTTTTGATTGCAAATCATGTTCTTACCAGGCTTATGAAGGAAGTAGAGCTGTGCAAATTGGAAGTTTCTACAAAGGGCTGTACAGATGGGTTGGCAGCTGTGATAGACAGAAAGGGGTCCCTTTAGGTTGTAGTAACAATGCTGTTAGTCTAGGCTTCGATTGTGATAACGAATTGAACTTGTGGCATCACAGATTGGGCCATATGCCCAAGAAGAAACTGTTTACTTTGAATCTGTTAAGCCCTCTGCTTAAGGATAAACAATTTGTTTGTGAGTCTTGTGCTAGGTCCAAGAGTCACCGTATTCCCTTTATCAACAGTAGCAATAAGAGCAGTGATATTTTCGATTTAGTGCATATTGATTTGTGGGGTCCTTATAGAACCAAAACCTATGATGGATATTCATACTTTCTTACTTTTGTTGATGATAAGAGCAGAGCTACATGGGTTCATTTTTGCGCATCTAAATCTGATTGTTTGACCATTATTACTAACTTTCTGGAAATGGTCAAAACTCAATTTGGTAAGAAAATTAAGATCATTAGGACTGACAATGCTTATGAGTTGGGCAGCTCTAAGGTTGGTTCCAATTTGTTTAAATATCATGGCATCGTTCATCAAACAACTTGTGCCCACACTCCACAACAAAATGGAGTTGTGGAGCGAAAGCATAGGCATATACTTGAAACTGCAAGGGCTCTAATGTTTCACTCGGGTTTACCTTTGAATTTTTGGGGTGAGAGTGTGCTTGTTGCTGTTTTTCTCATTAATCGAATGCCTCTTTCCAGCATTGAAAATAAAACCCCTTTTGAGATTATTTATGGACACAAGCCTAACTATTCTGATTTGAGGTGTTTTGGTTGTCTTTGTTATGCTAATATCAATAAAAGTCAATATGACAAGTTTGCATCTAAGTCTGTTAAAGCTGTTTTTCTCGGCTATCCTCAGGGTAAGAAGGGATATAAATTGTTTGATATAGATAATAATATCATCATCTACAACAGGGATGTAGTGTTCCATGAAAATTTGTATCCCTTTAGAAATCTTAGTACAAATGAATCTTCTACCAAGGATTTCTTTACTCGACCAGATGCTACTGATCCCTTTTGTGAGCCAAATGTTGATTCTCAGGAAAGGACAGCGGAAGTGCAAGTTTTTCCAGACCCTTCTGTTTTTGAGATGGAGCAGCCAGAGCCTGATGATTCAGCAGTTCAAGGCCCTGCTCCAGAGAGAGAGAATGCAGCAGAACCAGGACATATGGCTGATGATGTGGACAGGACAGAACCCAACTCAGAAGCATCTCCTGTAGTTATACTCAGAAGATCACAAAGGGAAAGACATCCTCCTAGTCATCTTCAAGACTTTGTTCTTGGGCAGTCTTGGGCTATCAAATCAGCTAAGTACTCTGTCTCTGGGTTTTCTGATGCTTTTTCTCAGATCATGTTGGATAGATTTTCTAGGTCTGGTTGCGCGATGCTTGAACCTACTAAAGCTTGTGATTTTGATGGTTTGGCTGTTGATTTGGATGATAAAGACACTATTGCTAATTCTCAGTTGCTGAGAGAGACTTTATTTGTTTTACCTGATAATGTTTCTCAGCATGTTTGTTGTTCTTCTGCCTTAATCAGAGAAGTTGAGCCCATATGTTTTTCTAATGCTATTAAGGATCCTAGGTGGCAAGTGGCCATGAGTGAGAAGTTTGAGGCTTTGGAAAGAAATAGGACTTGGGACATAGTAGATTTGCCATTGGGAAAGAAACCTATTAGATGCAAATGGGTTTATAGATTTAAGTATAAGGCAGATGGCAGGTTAGAGAGATGCAAGGCTAGGCTAGTCGCTAAGGGCTTCACACAAAAATATGGGATTGATTATTCGGAAACATTTTCTCCAGTTGTGAAGTTCACCACCATTAAGGCCCTAGTGATTCTAGCTTCTAAGATGGGCTGGCATGTAGGTCAGCTTGATGTCAATAATGCTTTCCTTCACGGGGATTTGAGTGAGGAAGTGTATATGGAAATTCCTGAGGGTCACAGCTTAGAGGGTTTGGGCAAGGTTTGTAGGTTGATAAAATCTTTGTATGGGCTGAAGCAAGCCTCTAGGCAGTGGCATCAGAAGTTGAGTGACTTTCTTAAAGGTTTAGGGTTTGTGCAATCGATGAATGATTATTCCCTTTTCATTAAATCTTCTTGTGATAAAGTCTGTTTTCTAATTGTTTATGTGGATGACATTCTGGTCACGGGCAATGATTTTGATCTGATTCAGTCTATTAAATCAGATATTGATCATAAGTTCAAAATCAAAGACTTAGGGAAGTTGAATCATTTTCTTGGAATGCAGTTTGTACATGTTTCTGGTGGTGTAGTTCTTTTACAAAGAAATTATGCCTAGATTTTGTGTAACAACCCTACCGCTAATACCGTCATTACCGTACCATACTTACCTTCGCAGCGGATAATACTTACTCAACGGAGGGTGTACAATGCCGTTAGTCACCCACGTGACTAACAAGGCGAGTTACAATACTACATACTATCGGTCTGATGAATATGAACATACCGAGTGCTCTACTCAATACATTACTTTCACTTGCATACTCAACCATAATTCCAATACAACTCCAATACAATACTATACCGAGTATACTACAATCCTTAAATTACCGTTACTGCTTGAACTTCCAATTCGCATTACAATACCAATACCAATCCCTACTATACCACTACCCATGCTTGCGTAGCGGTCCCCGTCCTACTCTCTCGAACGGTGATCAGCTTCGGGTACCTGCACACTAAAAACGGTCCCCCGAGGGGGTCAGCTTACGCTGCGCATGATCTTCGCATATACCGCGTGCTAACCGCGGTACATCGACTACTTTGGGTCGAATATACATGGAGTTCATTTACATGCATACATACATACTCATACTACAACAATACAAACCACAATATCTACATACACATACAAGTTCAATTCTCACTAAGGAAGACAGTTCGATAGTCAACCATTCGTATTTGTTATTTAATCATTACTCTTCGTACTATATTCGATATTCGCTACTCTACTCATACCTATTCCTTACTCTTACATACTCAACACTCCATGTTCATTACTTTACTCGTACCCGATCCTTACTCTATACTCGTTACCATACTTGTGTATACTCACTACTCGATACTCCTTACTTACTCATAAGTACTTGCTACTCAATTCTTACTCATACATACTCAATACTCGATACTCACTACATACTCATACTCGTTCTTACTCGATACTCATTACTTTACTCATACGTACGCAATACTCAATACTCATTACTTTGGCCTCCGGGCGGAGTCATACAAAAGACTCGCCACCGGACCTACAATACGAGGGCTATACGCTTAGCTCCTCAAATACTCAAATGTCCGTTCTACCGGACTACTCATATTCCCAACACTCTTCTCTCAGAGTATAATACAATCTCGCGGATTAGCCTAGAAGTATCTCTCTCGATAACCTCCACTGGCTTAGGGAATTGCTACCGTCTAGTATCCTCAGGTTTAAGGGTTTCCCCAACATATCGGATACTCTCATGTTCGGGTCATTACTTACCTCAGTCGGGTCCTCTCACAATGGGTCGACTAATTACTAAGGGGTTTGGAGATCCCTCGTCATTCTTCACTACTCTTATGGTTCATGTTTTGCCCCAAGAATAATTCCTCCAATAGAGGTTACTTACTTACTTCCACTACTTGTTGTTTGTGGGTTATTCATGTTGGTTCTACTACCATTATCGGGAGGATATTACTCCCGTACGCTCTCTCACATTCTAGTGAGTTCATTGGGTTGCGTTATCGTTTATCGTTTCGATAGTTTGGTGCGATGCTATTATTCCATTAATTCACAATAAGACTCTTACAACGAGTCACTACAAAACAAGACTCCTCTATGAGTCGAACTACGCACCAAGTAAGCCACACAATCAATTCAAGAAAGGTTAGCTCATGCAACATACAACAAGACATGCAAAGAAAGGCAATAAACTGTTTTCATGCTTTAGTCTTGATTAGCCGGCATACACACAAATCAACGTAACTCGGTTAGCATACGGGGCATGAGAAAATCATACCTTTCACCGGAGTTAGCTTTACCATGTGTTCCCTTGTTTCCTTGGTTCACACATGTTCCACTGATAATGTTCCAACATATTATTAATACTACATTCTTACGATACACAAATAATTACTGCCCCCGTACTTACCCCGTTATCCCGGTGTACTTAATGTTCTCATACTCTCAACATACTTGATTATTTTCCATACTTGTTTTCCTACTCATATACTTACTTTCTTACCTTTACTACTTCATTTACAGTGTACTACTACATACATATGCATATATGTGTATAGGCACATACATAGATACATATGATTATTATAATCATATAATAAAAATATATTTTTTTTTGACTCGACCGGACTTGCGACCGACCTTGCAAGTCCGGTCCATTCCAGTAGCTATCAGTACGGGAAATTTTCTGGCTCGACCGGACTTGCAAGTCCGGTCGCAAGTCCGGTCCATCCCAGAAGGTTTCTGACGGGAGAATTTTCTGGTCCGACCGAACTTGCATGTCCGGTCGCAAGTCCGGTCGATTCCAGAAGGTTTCCCGTCTTTGTAAATCTGGGCTCGACCGAACTGCAAGTCCGGTCGCAAGTCCGTCCGGCCCAGTACTTCAGTTTTAAAATCTGTTTTCAGTCCTCTCTTTTACCCATTACTTCCCCAATCTTCATACATGAAATCCCACATGTTTTAGACACTATCTAGGCCCTCCAAATTGCCTTAGTTCATCCAACAATTCCTTACTTTTTCTAAATCCACATACACAATTTCTCCTCATTCCTTTCAATTCTTACAATTGTTTTCTTTACTCCCATGCTACAGATTTTCATTTTACCCTTTACCATTCAATACTCCCTCTACCAATGCTACTCCTAGTCTTGGTTTTAAAATGCGCGCATCAGGCGCGCCTGATGCGTTTTGGATGCGATGCGAGCATCAAAACGCATCCATGGCAGCGAGGCGAGTTTATTCAGGATGCGCCCGTGATGCGCTCCGATGCGCCCGATGCGCTCCGATGCGCCCGATGCGACCCCGATGCGCCCCGATGCGCCTTGAGCTTGTTTTTACCATAATTTCTTCATTTGAAGTCCGTTTTTATTCCTGTTTGTTCCTACATGCTCATATATCAACCTAGTATGACCCCATGCACTTAATGTTGGGTTTAGAGCAATCAAAAACTTGAGAACATCATACATGACCTTAAAGCTTGAATGAGTCTTCTGTGTATGCATGATGTCTTTCTTGTGAACAATTGGTGATATGATATGATTATGAGACTCATAGGGGTTAATGATCTAATCGAAAAAAACTTTATCATTAAGGAGGGGAAGAGAAAATTGTTCAAGCTCAAAGGAAAAATTGTTGCTTTTTCATCTATTTATACTAGGACGAACTTGAGCGATGGGGTGGAAGAACTTGAAGAGGATATTGGCTCTCCTAATGTTGAAGATGATTTAGTTGATCTTGTGTTGATGACATCCAATAGGTTCAAGTGGTTATATCTAAAAGTAGTCTAATCATAAGTTTATTATATTTAAAAGTTATTATTCTCTTATGTGGATTGATTACTTTATACTAGTGTTTGGATGTTTTTGTTCTCTTATGTTGTTTGGATTGAATAATTTGACACTTGATTACTTTAGACTTGTTTTTGGAAGTTTTTATTCCATTGTGTCATAATATTACTTCATATGTATAAAATGCTGTCTACAAAAATTTAGATGTGATTTTTTAGTAAACATCGCATCACAAACGGGATGCGCTCGCATCGACGCCTCGCGCATCACGCATCACTTCTGGAGCCTAATCGCATCGGAGCGCATCACGCATTTTAAAACCAAGCTCCTAGTATCCTAAATACAATTCCAAGCAAATACAATATCTATACCCAAGTCCAACACTCCTTTACTAATCCTTGCACATTAATTCTCCTAGCTTCTCCAATGTATTCTTATACACTTTGCTACAAATTTTACACTTCCTATTTCTCATACTACAATTACCATCACAATGGTCATTAACATCTCTACCATCCCCAATACCTACCTTGGTTCTTCCATTCCCCAAGTCATCCATCAATGTACATATTCCTACCAAAATTTTGCCATAGTTCACCTACTATTCTAGCTTCTCCTCATTCATACTTTTCCATCAAGTTCATTCCTATTCTAGCCAAACCACAAGGGTTCTACCAGCACACATACTAAGCAATCTTAATACTTCAATATTTCCTCAATCCACAATACAAATACTCATATACAATTATTTGGCTCTAAGGCCTACAATCCACATACTTGCTCTTAAATACCCAAACTTCACAATTCTCAATACTAGTACAAGGTTTTGGGTTCATTAAATATTTTACCCATTCCCATTACTCTAATGCAATAGAATTTACACTAGGAAGGAGCTCTTACCTTGAGCTTATACTTCATTCTTTCTTTTCCATTTCTTCTTCCCTCTTTCTTGTACAAATCGATCACATGGGGAATGGAGTTGCCAAACTCCATTCCCATCACCCAAAGCACATCAAACAAGTATAATTAATACACTAGCCCTTAGATTTATGCTAGTTCATTGAAGTGTTCAAAATACAAATTTCTAGGGTTTACCTTTGGAGTGCTTTAGGAGAGGTTTTAGCCCTTGGTTCAAGAAGGTGTTCTCACCACCATTGGAGGGTTGAAGCAAAGCTCCAAAAAAGAGGAAAAACAAGGTAAGAAAGAGAGACCAAAATCGGCCATGCCAAGAGATGGAGAAAAGTGAGGTCTTTCATGGAGATTTTTACCTTGTTGGAAGAGGAGACTCCAAGCTTCACAATGGTGTGCTTTTCTCTTCAAATGGGGAAAACCCATGGAGATGAAAATCATCCTTTTCGAATATTGAAAAGATAGAAATGTAGAGGAGGATGAGGGGATTACAAATATGTAATTTATTTTACATTTGGAGCTCACATGGAGCTAGAGCTTGTGGAAGAAGGTGAGGAAGCCATGAGAGCTTCCTTTGGGGCTTTGAAATCGCCCAACCAGAAGAGAGAGAGGGAGAGCAGCTCGGTGGGGAAGAGAAGGAAAGGGGAGAGAGAAGAGAGAAATGAGAGAATAAGAGGAGAGAGGGGGTATTTACTTTTGTACTTTTTACTTTTTGCTTTATTTGATTTACTTATTTGTTACTTGTGTGTGTGTGTGAGAGAGAGAGCTGTTTACACCAGTAAAAACCGGCCCCCTCTGTAATACTAGCTGGAGCGTTTTTCGTCTTTTACAGAAAATGCTCGTTATTTTACCCGGTTTTGATACTATTCACTAACCGGGCCTGTTTTCCGGAATTTTCTCGTTTCTTTATTTTTATTGATTATTAAGTTTCCATAAATGCTTAATTATTATTATTTAATAATTCATAATTTTTACGGGTTCGTTTGACCACTTAAAATCACGTTTTCGAGTTTCCTCGAGAAACGTGCGCTAAAGCTCTTTTAGCGTTTTAATACATTTCTTGGATCCGTTTCCTTCGGGAATCATTCCCGTATACTAATTAGGCATGAATAAGCCTTAGGACTCCTTACAATACTATAACCGAGGTCTCGTGCCTCCTATGGTTATTTAACGCTTGTTTTAGCGTTTTCCGCTTCCTAAGCGTTTTCTCATTACTTTTGGATTTATTTTCTTTACCAAAATTACTTAGGCACTATTAGGCCTTTAAATACTATATTAGAATAATATAATCACCATATTTAAGTTCGGGGTATTTCAATCTACCCCCCTTAAAGAACTTTGCCCTCAAAGTTGGTGAATCTAATACTGTTACTCGTACATATACTCTATGCTAAGGTTATGACCTCTACATATTACTTGTCAAACTCCAAATGTCTGACATGATGCATTCTACGCATCCAAACAGCATGTCACTGCATGCATAGCAATCAAAAATATACGTTACGAGCTCTCCATGGGGTCCGTCCGCAGATAAATGAGGTACCATCCTCTCCCATGTCAAGCGATCCCTCAGGTACCGGTCACGTTTGAACACTTACGCTTTCTGGTTCACGGCCGTCATGACTAATGGCACTTACGCTTTCTGCCCACGGTCCTTTGGTTCAGATCAAATTCATTTGCACATATAGAGATCCTCAGGCACTTACTCATACTTACTTACTCATACTTACGCATACTTACTCATACTTACTCGGGACTACGCTGTCCCAGTGCCCTTGGAAAAATACAAAACACACACTGTTACCGTACAACCGGTGTAGTGGTTTCAAAACTAATCAACACTCCCACCGACTCAAAACTAGCTTCTCCTCCTATGGTTTCGACCGGATACCCGTGCCTAGGCATGGAAGATCCACTAGCGCCCGTGGGAGCGGTTTTAAAACCGATCCTTATTATCAAGTTTGTAGAAAACAGTGTACCAAATTAGTTTTGGAAATTCATTTTGAAAACTTGCATACATCTCCCAAATGCCATTTATGATGATTATACCTATTACTAGTGTCATTTTTGTGACCACTTAAGGGAGCTTCCAGAGTCCTTCAACCACAATGTGATCAGCATTGGTGTTGAATTATCCTTCCACCCCAATTTGTGTTCGGCTTCCCTTGATCGCTAGCAAATCAAGTTCCACTTCCCACCTCAACACAAACAGACAGCTCGTCAAACATTATTTCGTTTTCTATCTTTTTAATCTTGCTACTCATAATCATACACATACATTTTACAATTTATATGATTCACTTACTTACTTACTAATCATCTCGTCCTTTATTATTACATCTTCTCCAATTACTATACTTAAGAATTCGTGGGTATACTATCCCATTAATTTGCTATACTCCAATTTATACTCATAAAATACGTTGTGGCATACCGATTCATACTCGTTACATACATCGGTTTCATACCGATTTATACTCCTCAAGTCTCCCATACATACTCATTCCTCATACTATTACCAATCGGGGTACTCATTCCCCTGGAGTTTCTCTACTCCTTTTCCTATACTCATTTCTCCACTTACCACAATTACACAATGAGTGAATACAAATGTTTATGTAACATAAGTATCAATCATTAAAACAAATACTTTTGCGTTATGCGCATTGTAGTTTACGCACCTATCACGTAAAACATACATTTCGCGGTTTTCGCTCTACCCCCCTTAAAAGGGATTACGCCCACGTAATCTACCATTCCTTGATCAATGGGTCTTAACCGTATTACCGGTTAGTCCCTGCGTCAAGAATTTTCATCGGGGTTTATTTAACTCTTAACCGGCTTCGGTTGTAGCTTAAATGGTTTTAAGGCATTGATTAACCTCTTATTCATTTGGTCTGGGCCCACTAGCTTCTGCTGCGTGACCCTGATAACTTGGGTTATTCGCCCTTCTCGTTATCGTTAGCATGTTACACATCACCTTTTATCCCTCTTAATGTGGGGATAAAGTTTATTCCATCAAGTGTGGTATTCTTTTACCATGCTCGAACTCGATGAGTTTTAGATTTGTACCAGTTCTCTGGCAATCTATATACATACCGTTGTGTTTTGTGGTGATCATTCACTTGGTTCCTCCGACTTATTGTCGGTTGAGGTTAAGTCACTACTTGGTTGTAGTGCTTCCTCTACTGTTAATAGCTTCTGGATTATACCAGTTTCTCTGGTTCATTACAAGTATTCTTTACTTGTATGACCTTGCATTTTTAATGCGTCGGTCCCTATGACTTTCTTAAGTCTCCTTTCACCTTTATTCCAATGGAATTCACATCTTGTGATTGTTGGTGTGTTTCACACTCTTCGTGCTTCTTTGGCCTTAGGCCGCACGGTTTGTTTCTAAGCTTTTGCTTAGCTGGCTTATGCCATGTTCACTGGTGAAAGGAAGAATTCACCACTACTTACATTATCCATATTCCTAGCTATCCCACTAGATCATTGACTACACAAGTGCAATACTAAAACACTCAGTCCTACAGAGTGCAGAGGCGTGAACCCTTGGTAGTAACTCTCTTATGAGATCGCAATAGGACTGATCGTTCTGATTTTTCACATACACTGGTCTCCTGTTGCGCACCATGTTCTTACTGAGTCACAGTTTGGTTTACATGGCATTCGCTGTTGCTAGCTTCAGCTCATGCATTTCCACCATTTATACAATGGTTCCCCGTGTATTTGGCAAATACAGAATATGGTATTCCCTTATTTTCCTGAGCTCTCTGAGCATCATTGGTTTTATAACCGGTTATTCTTTGGTCGCCAACAATTGTTGTTGGAACTTATTCGCATTGCTTGGCAGTAACTGTATGCTCAAGCTTGACTACATTAGTAGTTCTGAAAGGGATATATTCCCCGACAGTTACCAATGGTATCCCCTTCTTGGGATCCATATGTTCACCGCTCTTGCGGTCTCACATTTATGAGGGGTATCCTTGCTTGTTGGTCAATAAACTTAATTGGTGTTGTCCTTGACCACTTTCCATGTGGTCCACAACTGGTTTTGCAACCGTTGAACTCTGTAATGTAATAGTTTCATAGCATATTAGCCATATTGCCTAGAGCTCTGCTCATCATAGGCTGTTCCAAGGTGGTTACTTCTCCATATGTCGTAGAATGGCTTAGAGGTGATACTGGGCTCCATGATAAGATCGTCGCATCACGCTTCCGTTCATTGGAGACCCTTTTGTATCCTGGTATTGATTGATACCATGAATTAATTTGGGGTATCCCCTGTCAAGGGGGATCCCTTCGGTGTTCTAACTGTATGTTCGTTCCAATTGTAGTGTTCTTATCACAATATTTCGTTCAACCTTGTTGACTTGATACCCTTTATGGATTGCTCCTGGGTATTACTGATTATGCTATTGCATCTGATTGATGTTTATGGGTATGTTCAGTTGTCATCCTGCCTTGCGGTGCTGGATCTGAGTTATCCGTTGAGGGTTGTAACGTCTCCCGTTCTTAGGGTAGACCATTGGTGTTTTTCCTTGTGTTATAACGGATTTGATATCCCTTCCGGTGATGAATGGTATTTCTGGTACCTTATAACATCACCCTGTGTTTTGTGGTAGTTGACTTGGGAATTCTATCCCGTTCATTGAGCACTGATGTGTTAATGTTAGGCATTTGCCTTACTGTGCTTAGACTGGGTATTCCTTCCAGTCATCATGTTTTACTTTAATATATGCAAGACATGTCCAATGTCTTTATTCAGTTGTTAGTGCTTCTCGCACTTTTAACTCTTAATCATCTTCCTGTAGTAGGTTCTTGACTCCTTAGCTTGTAAGCTTATCTGAGTTCCCTTTGCTCGTTTGAGGTATCCAACTGTTATGTTTTAAATTTACTTATGGTCCGTAGAACAGAGTTGACTACTTCCCGTGTTTCGTACACTACATGTATACATACGTGGGGTACCGTCTTGGCACGTTACCACTTACCTAACTACGTGTCAGGCCCGCAAGCTCCTTCGGAGTGCGGTCGTCCCACATCCCGTATTTGGGTACACTCGTAGTGTTCGTCACACGCCTAGGTGAAGTATTCTATTGTCGACTCCTCTTGTATCATCCTATGATACTCACCGTAGTTCCGTCTGTTTGGTTTTAAAAAATCCAAGGTTTAAAAGAAGAGTTTGTGATTTAGAAGAAAATTTGGGTTTGAAATAACGGTTCGGTGTGAAAAGGAATTCTTCATGGCGTTGCCATGATTAAGGTCTTGACCGAGTCCAGCTCTTCGCTGACTGGTATGTTCTTAATACAATGGTCGGGCCGTTAGGCCTTTCCAAGGTCTTATTATTTAAATCCTTAGGATTGGTAGTCCTATATTTGCTCCATTCGTCATAGCGGTACTGTAATAAGTATTTGCGGGTTGGTAACAGTATTCCAACCGTCCTGTAGTTGCTGCACTTGCCCTGGGCAAGTGCGCGGGTAGGTTGTTTTTCAGTTAACGTATACCGGTTACGGTATCGTTTCCATCCATATTTGGTGGTCTAATTAGGTCCTTCTTTGGTCTTTTGATCTTGGTGATCGATCTCCTGAGTCGTTTCTCAGGGTACTTGACATAGTTGTCGTCCATCCGGGTGTCTCACACCTTTAGTGTGGTTAACGAGACTTGACTTGTCCTTAGGAACCATGTTGCGGTCCTATAGGTGTCTGTGTTATGATTTCTTTCATAGTTATCTGAACTATGTTGTTCGGTTATTACAGCCTCTTGGCGTGTAGGTTTGGTATTAATCCAACCTCGACTAGTTCCTTAGTCGATTTGTATGCCGTTGTTGGCATCATCAAATATTACGGTCCGTAGACTCCTTGGTCTCGGGCTTGGTACTCTATCTTCCTTGCTTCTTGCACGATTGTGCTTCTCTTCCTGCTGGCTGCACATGGTTCTCGCGACTGCGAAGCATGTCGCCCCATGGTGCCATAAATTCCATTATCCTTGTGTTTAGGATCTTCATTATTCCGCCATTAAATGCGGTCATCGTCATTCAACGGGAACCGTCTTCGGGACTTCCAGTTCTTGGACTCTACCGTAAGACAGGTTCTGTTCTAATAAGGTTTACTTGCAACTGCCAGATCGGGTGTTACCCGAGTGTGAGAGGTCTTTCCATCTCTCTGGCGTTATTCTCCCAACTTAATACTGTGGGTTGCGGAGGGCGGGGTATAGTTGTTATAGGTTTCCGATTCATACGGAAGTTCCTATCTAGCGTTCTCGCACACTAGCACTCAACCCTTAGCCCTAAGTCTCTACTTCCTAACTCGGTATTTTCCTAAACTCGGTATTTCATCCATCAGAGCGATACTTCGCTCTGATACCACTTTTTGTAACAACCCTACCGCTAATACCGTCATTACCGTACCACACTTACCTTCGCAGCGGATAATACTTACTCAACGGCGGGTGTACAATGCCGTTAGTCACCCACGTGACTAACAAGGCGAGTTACAATACTACATACTATCGGTCTGATGAATATGAACATACCGAGTGCTCTACTCAATACATTACTTTCACTTGCATACTCAACCATAATTCCAATACAACTCCAATACAATACTATACCGAGTATACTACAATCCTTAAATTACCGTTACTGCTTGAACTTCCAATTCGCATTACAATACCAATACCAATCCCTACTATACCACTACCCATGCTTGCGTAGCGGTCCCCGTCCTACTCTCTCGAACGGTGATCAGCTTCGGGTACCTGCACACTAAAAACGGTCCCCCGAGGGGGTCAGCTTACGCTGCGCATGATCTTCGCATATACCGCGTGCTAACCGCGGTACATCGACTACTTTGGGTCGAATATACTTGGAGTTCATTTACATGCATACATACATACTCATACTACAACAATACAAACCACAATATCTACATACACATACAAGTTCAATTCTCACTAAGGAAGACAGTTCGATAGTCAACCATTCGTATTTGTTATTTAATCATTACTCTTCGTACTATATTCGATATTCGCTACTCTACTCATACCTACTCCTTACTCTTACATACTCAACACTCCATGTTCATTACTTTACTCGTACCCGATCCTTACTCTATACTCGTTACCATACTTGTGTATACTCACTACTCGATACTCCTTACTTACTCATAAGTACTTGCTACTCAATTCTTACTCATACATACTCAATACTCGATACTCACTACATACTCATACTCGTTCTTACTCGATACTCATTACTTTATTATACGTACGCAATACTCAATACTCATTACTTTGGCCTCCGGGCGGAGTCATACAAAAGACTCGCCACCGGACCTACAATACGAGGGCTATACGCTTAGCTCCTCAAATACTCAAATGTCCGTTCTACCGGACTACTCATATTCCCAACACTCTTCTCTCAGAGTATAATACAATCTCACGGATTAGCCTAGAAATATCTCTCTCGATAACCTCCACTGGCTTAGGGAATTGCTACCGTCTAGTATCCTCAGGTTTAAGGATTTCCCCAACATATCGGATACTCTCATGTTCGGGTCATTACTTACCTCAGTCGGGTCCTCTCACAATGGGTCGACTAATTACTAAGGGGTTTGGAGATCCCTCGTCATTCTTCACTACTCTTATGGTTCATGTTTTGCCCCAAGAATAATTCCTCCAATAGAGGTTACTTACTTACTTCCACTACTTGTTGTTTGTGGGTTATTCATGTTGGTTCTACTACCGTTATTGGGAGGATATTACTCCCGTACGCTCTCTCACATTCTAGTGAGTTCATTGGGTTGCGTTATCGTTTATCGTTTCGATAGTTTGGTGCGATGCTATTATTCCATTAATTCACAATAAGACTCTTACTACGAGTCACTACAAAACAAGACTCCTCTATGAGTCGAACTACGCACCAAGTAAGCCACACAATCAATTCAAGAAAGGTTAGCTCATGCAACATACAACAAGACATGCAAAGAAAGGCAATAAACCGTTTTCATGCTTTAGTCTTGATTAGCCGGCATACAACACACAAATCAACGTAACTCGGTTAGCATACGGGGCATGAGAAAATCATACCTTTCACCGGAGTTAGCTTTACCATGTGTTCCCTTGTTTCCTTGGTTCACACATGTTCCACTGATAATGTTCCAACATTATTATTAATACTACATTCTTACGATACACAAATAATTACTGCCCCCGTACTTACCCCGTTATCCCGGTGTACTTAATGTTCTCATACTCTCAACATACTTGATTATTTTCCATACTTGTTTTCCTACTCATATACTTACTTTCTTACCTTTACTACTTCATTTACAGTGTACTACTACATACATATGCATATATGTGTATAGGCACATACATAGATACATATGATTATTATAATCATATAATAATTTTTTTTTTTGACTCGACCGGACTTGCGACCGACCTTGCAAGTCCGGTCCATTCCAGTAGCTATCAGTATGGGAAATTTTCTGGCTCGACCGGACTTGCAAGTCCGGTCGCAAGTCCGGTCCATCCCAGAAGGTTTCTGACGGGAGAATTTTCTGGTCCGACCGAACTTGCATGTCCGGTCGCAAGTCCGGTCGATTCCAGAAGGTTTCCCGTCTTTGTAAATCTGGGCTCGACCGAACTTGCAAGTCCGGTCGCAAGTCCGGTCCGGCCCAGTACTTCAGTTTTAAAATCTGTTTTCAGTCCTCTCTTTTACCCATTACTTCCCCAATCTTCATACATGAAATCCCACATGTTTTAGACACTATCTAGGCCCTCCAAATTGCCTTAGTTCATCCAACAATTCCTTACTCTTTTCTAAATCCACATACACAATTTCTCCTCACTTCCTTTCAATTCTTACAATTGTTTTCTTTACTCCCATGCTACAGATTTTCATTTTACCCTTTACCATTCAATACTCCCTCTACCAATGCTACTCCTAGTATCCTAAATACATTTCCAAGCAAATACAATATCTATACCCAAGTCCAACACTCCTTTACTAATCCTTGCACATTAATTCTCCTAGCTTCTCCAATGTATTCTTATACACTTTGCTACAAATTTTACACTTCCTATTTCTCATACTACAATTACCATCACAATGGTCATTAACATCTCTACCATCCCCAATACCTACCTTGGTTCTTCCATTCCCCAAGTCATCCATCAATGTACATATTCCTACCAAAATTTTGTCATAGTTCACCTACTATTCTAGCTTCTCCTCATTCATACTTTTCCATCAAGTTCATTCCTATTCTAGCCAAACCACAAGGGTTCTACCAGCACACATACTAAGCAATCTTAATACTTCAATATTTCCTCAATCCACAATACAAATACTCATATACAATTATTTGGCTCTAAGGCCTACAATCCACATACTTGCTCTTAAATACCCAAACTTCACAATTCTCAATACTAGTACAAGGTTTTGGGTTCATTAAATATTTTACCCATTACCATTACTCTAATGCAATAGAATTTACACTAGGAAGGAGCTCTTACCTTGAGCTTATACTTCATTCTTTCTTTTCCATTTCTTCTTCCCTCTTTCTTGTACAAATCGATCACATGGGGAATGGAGTTGCCAAACTCCATTCCCATCACCCAAAGCACATCAAACAAGTATAATTAATACACTAGCCCTTAGATTTATGCTAGTTCATTGAAGTGTTCAAAATACAAATTTCTAGGGTTTACCTTTGGAGTGCTTTAGGAGAGGTTTTAGCCCTTGGTTCAAGAAGGTATTCTCACCACCATTGGAGGGTTGAAGCAAAGCTCCAAAACAAGAGGAAAAACAAGGTAAGAAAGAGAGACCAAAATCGGCCATGCCAAGAGATGGAGAAAAGTGAGGTCTTTCATGGAGATTTTTACCTTGTTGGAAAGAGGAGACTCCAAGCTTCACAATGGTGTGCTTTTCTCTTCAAATGGGGAAAACCCATGGAGATGAAAATCATCCTTTTCGAATTTTGAAAAGATAGAAATGTAGAGGAGGATGAGGGGATTACAAATATGTAATTTATTTTACATTTGGGGCTCACATGGAGCTAGAGCTTGTGGAAGAAGGTGAGGAAGCCATGAGAGCTTCCTTTGGGGCTTTGAAATCGCCCAACCAGAAGAGAGAGAGGGAGAGCAGCTCGGTGGGGAAGAGAAGGAAAGGGGAGAGAGAAGAGAGAAATGAGAGAATAAGAGGAGAGAGGGGGTATTTACTTTTGTACTTTTTGCTTTATTTGATTTACTTATTTGTTACTTGTGTGTGTGTGAGAGAGAGAGCTGTTTACACCAGTAAAAACCGGCCCCCTCTGTAATACTAGCTGGAGCGTTTTTCGTCTTTTACAGAAAACACTCGTTATTTTACCCGGTTTTGATACTATTCACTAACCGGGCCCGTTTTCTGGAATTTTCTCGTTTCTTTATTTTTATTGATTATTAAGCTTCCATAAATGCTTAATAATTATTATTTAATAATTCATAATTTTTACGGGTTCGTTTGACCACTTAAAATCACGTTTTCGGGTTTCCTCGAGAAACGTGCGCTAAAGCTCTTTTAGCGTTTTAATACATTTCTTGGATCCGTTTCCTTCGGGAATCATTCCCGTATACTAATTAGGCATGAATAAGCCTTAGGACTCCTTACAATACTATAACCGAGGTCTCGTGCCTCCTATGGTTATTTAACGCTTGTTTTAGCGTTTTCTGCTTCCTAAGCGTTTTCTCATTACTTTTGGATTTATTTTCTTTACCAAAATTACTTAGGCACTATAAGGCCTTTAAATACTATATTAGAATAATATAATCACCATATTTAAGTTCGGGGTATTTCAGTTTGGTTTCTGATTTTGATTGTTTAAATGAAAAATCTGCTGTTAGTCCTCTTGATGTTTCACGAAAACTGAGAAGAAATGATGGCAAGGCCTTGAAGAATCCTACTCTGTATAGACAGCTGGTTGGTAGGCTCACCTTTTTGTCTCATAGTAGACCTGATTTATGCTTTGACATACAAGTTTTAAGTCAGTTTTTGGAGTGCCCCACGGATGTGCATTTTCAGGCAGCTCTCCATACACTTAGATATGTTAAAGGAACTTTGGGTTACGGCTTGTTTTTCAATAACAGAAAGGATTTTGAATTGATTGCATTCTGTGATGCTGATTGGGCTAGCTGTCCTAATACTAGGAAGTCTATTAGTGGCTATTTCATTTATTTTGGCGGTTGTCCTTTGTCCTGGAAGTCTAAGAAACAATCAAGTGTTGCTTTGTCTTCTGCAGAATCCGAATACAGGGCTATGAGGCTGGTCACTTCAGAGTTGAGTTGGTTAACGCGGCTGCTTGGAGAGCTTGGAGTTGCTGGACTGGAGCCGGTACCAGTTAAATCCGACAGTCAGTCAGCCATACACATAGCTCGCAACCCAGTTCTGCACGAGAGGACGAAGCACATCGAGCTGGATATTCATTTTGTAAGACAGAAGTTGCAGGAGGGGCTCATTTCGGTAGAATTCGTTTCTTCAAAGGATCAACTGGCGGATATTTTGACCAAAATGCTTCCTGGAAAGCAGTACCCTCAGCTTGCACTCCTTGCATGATTTGAGGGGGGGTATTAAGATTGGCTATTTTATTTTATATGTCTGTTTTGTCCTTGTATCAAGTGTTGCATTTTGGTGAGTGGGTCTGTTTATATGTTTAGGTTGTCTAGCTGTTTAGGTTATTCTTTCTCTTCGGTATTATTCACGGGGTCTGCTTCTTCTTCTCTGAGCGATTCTGCTCTTCTTCTTGTAAGCCTTCTGGGTTTGGTGTGAGTGTTGTACTCAAGATTCTGAGTTGGTTTTGAGTGATTAAGAGTGGGTAATTTCTTTTCATCCATCAGTTGGTAGCACAATCCTCGTATCCCACCAGCAAAACATATTTTCCCAAACCTTCATTGACTTGCTGCAGCTAATAAATCAATGCTCTATGGTTTCCACACATCTTAGTAAATAGAATAGGACAAAATGAAAAGAAAACAAAGCTCCTTTGCACGGGTAGCAGGCGAGTAAGGCTAAAAACAGGTTTGAAAGAAATGTTTACTTGATCCAACACATGGAACAACCTCTTTGATAACAATGGGTGTACCCTTTTTAATTCTCTCGTCTTGTTATTATTTTTTTATCAAAAGGGTGAGAATCGATTTTCAGCCTAGATTGTTAGACTAAGTTTTAAACATTTGAATTATAATTCCTAAGTTAGCTCACACGAACCTATTATAGAGTTGTTACCAAGTTTTGATCTAAATAACTAGGATTGGTTTGAGATCAGATTCTAAGGCATAATATTAAAATTTTGCAGGGTTCAAATACTTCCATTACTAATCAAAGATCATTTTCCTCTATTAGTGATATCTTAAGGCTTTAAAAAAAGGTGATTTTCCACATTAGGAGGTGGTTCTATTTTTTTCAGTAATGGCCATTTCTTAAGGTCATTTGAATGGTAAACTACCTGAGTCTGATTAGGCTTTCTCAAAGTCGGATTAGTCAAAATTTTCTTTTGTTCGTTGATAAGTGTAAAATATATCTATTCTTAGGACTTTAATTCTTCCTATTTTTATAACAATGCATGTCATATTTTACACTTATCATATGCTTTTCTTAGATTTATGTTTTGATGTGAACTGATACATTTTATGTGTCAAATGCAGAAAAATTACAAATATATATACATATGCACAATCGATTTCAGCATATCAAGGCTGCATGCACTCAGATTCTCGTACAATGCGAGAGGAAAGGATATGCACATTCATGCAAAGATTGATATAGCCACGTACAGAGATGAAGAAAATCATTCACTGCATCAGATAATACAACACGCTTATATTCGAACAGAGGCACGTGAAGATGATTTCCTTTTATCCTTTGGATCGTTGAGCATCTAATGGGCCAAAACTTCTGGCACACAAAGAGAACAGTATTTCTCGTACAAGAGGAGGAAATTATTGGGCTTTGTAGTCATCGACACCTGAATCAATCTTTGACTTATTAATGGGCTGTAGATACTTCGGGGACACGGACCGACTGAAGACGGGGGCGTCGGCTTCAGAAATAGAAAAGAAAAAAAGAAGGGATTATACAGAGGTTATGTTATGCATGCCCATCATCCATTGTCGACCCATCTTCACATTCATCCCACATCACATTCATCGATCGATCGCACACGCCTCTGTATAAGAACACGACGACCAGAGATCACCACCTTCACCATCCATCATCACATTCATCCCTCGATTCATCACCTCCGCCATCACCATCGTCGACCCATCTTCACCACCGATATCATCATCCACCACACATCCACCATCTCCATTCACGCCCGCAACCCGCTGCATCGCCACACCTTCATCCGCCTGACCATCATCTTCCTCGACACACCCGTATCTCACCAGTTCACGACATTCATCGTCATTCGCTATCCACATCATCTTCATCGTGACACACACATCTCACCAGAGGAGGAGATTCATCGCCTTCACCATTCACACCCGCGAGGGACTCATAGCACACCACTATCATCACTCCATCTCCATCACCACGTCCATCCCGCCACGTCACCAGACCACCACCGTAACCACCTCATCTTCTTCGCTACGACGGATACGAACCCACGGCATCGGACCACCGTCATCACCGCATCTCCATCGCCACGACCAGTACGTACTGCACCGCCCCTGTTTTCATCGCCTGTCCATCGTCATCATCCATCACACCGACATCTCACGAGCTCACCACCTTCACCATCGACAACCTATCATCCCATTCACGCCCGCAACTCGCACACCAGACCACCATCTTCACCGGGGATTCATCGTCTTCACCATCACCGTTCTTCTGTCGTAACACCCTGTTTCATTCACGCCGATACGCCACGACGTCCTTTTCCTACTGCATCGACCATCATCCATGAGCATCTTCTTCATCGCCAAACCGACAACATCAGACCACCGTCTCCACTTCCTCGATTCGCATCCCATCCTCAGCACTGTCACCAGATCACACTATACCATCACTCTCACCGTTTAATCCCACCACCACCATCATTTTATCCACTCACGCATACTTCATCGACCGCACTATCCATAAACATCACCACGTCAATACTTCAGCCATATACTAATCTAGCCGAGATATCCGCACATCACTATCGTCATTGCTTTACACCATCCATCATCATACTACACACTCGTGATCACCGAACCGCTTCGACCATCTTCAACGCCTTCACCGGAACGCCGCAACGCTTGCTCCCCGCTTGCTTTTGGGTTGTCGACATCTAGAATCAGTCACTGGCGTGAGGAGGCGAGAGCGAGAATCTTCAACCGGCGCGAGGAGGAACAGGGCTCAGTGAGGACGATAATATATGAACTGACACGGGACAGAACCGCAAAGCATGAACCGGACCGGGACATATAAAGGGTTTTACTAAACCTATTTCATTACATTTATATTTGTTACATGTTATTTATTTCTTGCTACATTCTTACTTATTACGTAACATTTGATATTTGTTTTAATGTTTGTTTTCATCTTTGAAATAATTAGTGAGTAGTTTATTTCTAGCTTCCCGAGTTGGGAAGTAACCCTAATTCTAGACTATTATGTTTTATTAATTCTCCGTACAACTTTATATTTATTAATTAGTTTGATTCCTGTTTCTTAATATGTTTTAGGTATCTGGCCAATAATTAGAACAATTCTTGTAGTTTTCTAATCAACAAGCGAGAGCTCAGATAGTAAACTAGAATAGGATGGAAGTCGAAACCTGATTAACGACTAGAAGCGTGATCCCGCCTATAGGTTAATCGGACTCCAATAGAAACTGTACTTTATGCGATTAGTTGTGTCCGGATTAGAGCATTAGTCTGGTGCTAGTTCTAGCAATTAATTAGGATTCGTTTAGACTTAGCGTTGACGAATTAATTAAAGTTTCTGAGTTAATTGTAGAAAGTTGGGGAAGAATTTAATAATAAAATCTGAGGAATTAGGTGAGCAGAACAAGGGGAGCGTCTTTTAATCATTATATTTTTAACCGTTATTTATTTTATTTTGCTTCTTTGTTTTATTTATTTTTAATCCTTTAATTACTCAATTTATTTATTTGCTTTATTATTTCATGTTAGTTTGTTGTGTCATTTATTTTATTAATTAATTAAACTTTTAAAAGTGACAATTTCCTGTTTTATTAGTTTAGCTTGGCTTTATCAATTAAGTTAATTTAATTTGTCAATTAATTGAACGAGGTCCCTGAGATCGACAACCCACTCATTCACTATACCCGCAAAACGATAGGTACACTGCCTAGGTAGAAGTAGTCACATATTTCTGCCAACATTCGTAGCCTTGGACTAAATGTCTGTGACCTTGACCTATAAGTTAGAATAAATAAAAAAAGAGAAATTAGCAAAATAATTAAATAAAGATTTGATTCGTTCAGGAACCACAGACAAGGCATCCACGCATGACCTCGAACCGTGCCAATTAAAATTTCAAAGTAGTCAAATTCTGGTTGAGTTCGGTACCGCGGACAGCACTGGACAGGAAGTCCGAGATCATAAACTACTACTAGACCACTATTTGTAGGGTTTTCAGTAGACTTTGTTGGTAAAATGTTATGGGCTTGTTCCTTAGGGAATTCTCAGTCTAGTGGTGACTTCAAGTTCCAAATTTCGAGGTCGAAATTAAAGGTGAAAAGTTAGAAAGAAGGAAAGCAAAAAAAGTACGGAAACACATAAAGATTGTTCTTGTCAACCTAGTTTTCTATGTAAATCAATATGGGGGAGGTAGAAGGGGACATAGGTTCAAAGTGACTTCACCCACATTCGTCGGGATCTCGGACTTCTTACATTAATGAATTGTGAAAAGATTACAAAATAAATATAAAGATCCGGTTTGCTACCCCAATCCGGGGAGCTTGACTAACTACACTAGCATGACTCTAAAAAAAAAAATAAAACAAAGAACGACATTAAACAAAAAAAAAAAGAAAAAGGTAGAGAAAACTCCAGTTAGCAAGTTAACTTTGGATACTGCTCCGCCTTTGTCTTCACGTCGTGCAACAATGGTGGAATGTGGATGTGTGGATAGATGGTGTGGTGGTATGGTGGTGGTTGGCGTGATGTGAATTGTGATCTGGTGGATGAATAGTGGAGGCTGGTGGTGATGAACATGAGGCGTAAAGCCATGCATTCAGCGATGAAGCATCTCTGAAGCCCAAACTTACGTTATATAGTATGCAGCGGCTGATTTAGATAGATTTTGTCTTTAGGTTTTGTAAAATGCATCGTCGCTGCTGCCTGTCTCGCTGCGTCCAAATGTGCATACATGTCCGGACGTCATTATATAAGCCGCGCGGGATTCTGCTCTCTGAAGCGTCCAGGTCTACGTCCGGGTTAATTACCCGGACATCTCACAAAATGAACTTCGAGACAAAAAACATCTAGTCCGGGTTTACAAATCCGGAAACAAACCCGGACCAGGTACGAAATAAGGCAGACAAAATAACTCGGGTGTGGTCCGGACTTACATGTCCGAACACATCTTGGACAACTCTTGGCACTTGTTCGGACTTGCAGGTCCGGACAGAAGGTTGGACATAACTTCAACGACCTTAGATTCTTCGTTTTAGCTCTGTTTCACTTTCCGTTTGTTAAGTTCGAATCTTCATGAGAAAATATATGCATTTCCTAGACTTCTCACTGCATTAGACACATAAAATGTATCAGTTCACATCAAAAGATAAATCTAAGGAAAAACATATGATAGTGAGAAATATGACATGAAATGTTGTAAAATAGGAAGAATTAAAGCGTGAAAGTAGATATATTTTACACTTATCAGCGACCAAATTGTCTCATCACATGATCAGGCTGATGCCTCTCAACGATGTTGTTCAGTATAAGCGGAACAACACTATGCGGTTGTGTGAAGTGGAGAATCACCATATAGTTGCCAGACCCAGTGAAAGTTTTATTATAAAGATATTAAAATTATTAATTTAAAAGGAAAAAATTTGTTAGTTACTTAATTATAAAAAATAACATACGTCATCATCAATGGGTGGGACCGGAATCGAATCAAGCACGGCACAAGCGTCACCTAACTTTGTAATGGGACCATCGGGTACCCGATCCACCCGTCCATCCTACCCATATAAATGGGTAAAACCCAAAATAAACGGGTGATGGGTCGGGTCGGGTGATGGGTGAGATTTTTCACCCATCACCCGATTCTCACCCTACCCATCACCCGTTTACAGTTTTACCCAAATATTTTTCAATAATTATGATATACCCCTCCAATTTTACTAAAAATTATAGTCAAACTCACAAATTTTTATATAAATTACAATCAACCTCTAATATTTCTAAAAATTACAAAAACAACAACAAAAATCTCACCCGACTCACCCGTTTCACCCGCGGGTTCGGGTCGGGTTCGGGTTCGGGTGGAGCGGGTGAAAACGGGTAACGGGTGCGGGTGAAGCTTCACCCGACCCGAACTGACCCATTGCCACCCCTAGTACCAGCGGCAAGTGAATACATAAACTGATATAAAATCATCGTAGATGTAAATAAAGTTAAACAATAAATGTTATTTATATTGTTCGCTGTTACACATAACCGAGTATGGACTACGCTTGAACAAAAATTCTTGGTACTCGGAAGAAGGAAGGAAATCTAGAATACGCCCATAATGTAATCAACCTTGTGGACACTTTAATGTGTGTAGAATCGAACTGGGTGGCGTTGCACAAACCACGTTACGTGTGTGCTAATAGTGCTGACCCCCAACTATAATGACCGCATTCATCAAATCTCTCAGCAGCTAGAGATATCCGCAGTCGATAATACGATTGTCGTAGCTTACAACAACACTCCACCAATCAGCCTCATGATCCATGCTCGGGCGTGCCGTTGGTGAACCCAAGCTGGCCGCCTATGGAATATATCCTGATTCTGGTAAGTAATCTCGAATTTCGTGTGCAACCAGGACATTGAAATCTTGTAACCCCTGATGTCATCAGCTTCTAGTTTTTCTCCCAATTATTCAAGACATAGGTCGGCCACAGGTTGGTTCATTGTGCAACAACAGGATTCCTACCCACCCTCAGACCAAATAGATGTGCGAGTCTCAGGTCTCCAACTTTTAACTAATGCGTGGACGATGGAATTATCAGCTTCGATTCCAAAAAAGCAGGTCCCCAAAACCCTGCATCCCTAATGTAATCATGTAGGGCATAATGAGGGGTTCAACATCCACATTTCTCTTTCAGTATATTATTTGTTCCTCGTGACCTAGATTCCACAGACAACCAATTTAATGTTATCAGAAAATTTGACAATAAATATGAAATTAAAGGTAGTAACGTTTGACATGCAATTTTCTGACCGGATCAGAAAAAAGCGCTGCAAAGATGTGAGTGAACTGATACGTGAAAATGTCAGTTTCATCGGGTCCAACTTATGTAGTTTGCCGTTGGAATTGATGTGTCTTCTTCACAAGTAATGACATATGCACAATTCAAAAAAATTAATATATCATTACAAATGTGAAACTTTCATTGTAAGTAAATCACTAGAAAAAATGATACAAGTTTCGACATATTTTTTAAGTAGTTATGCACCCATGTAGTTGATACCAAAATTACTGTGTTACAAAATAAAAAGTGTCACAAAACTAATTTAAACCAATCAAAACATTGTGTGCACAGTTTGTAGCTATACACTAAGTTAGAAGATCAGCCAAATAAATTTATTCCTACATTTAATTAGCAATTTAAGATGGATTAAACCCATTACTATGTTTCAAATTTAATTTGCACTTAAACAACAAACTAAGTTTTGGATAATGAATTTCAACCTATGACAACATTCTATACACACCAAAAAGCATTATATTCACATTATTAATCTTCAAAAAATATTAATTACGAATTTAAAAAACATTTATTTCAATTACAAAGTTTCACAAATTATTTACACCTATGAAAACTTGCCTACATACTTTTTAGGTATTTATACACTAAATTAGATGTTCTAGAAATTTTAAATTAATTGTAGATATCAATTACGAATTTAATATTCACTTAATAACAAATTAAGTTTAAGAAAATTAACTTCAACCTTTAACAACATTCTATCTTGTTTTCAAGTGATTGTACACCAAAGTAAATTGTATTCACAATATTAATTTTCCAAAAATATTATATAATTAAAAATGTATTTAATCAATTACTAGGTTTCACAAAATTAATTTACACCTATGAAAACTTGTACATATTTTTTAGGTATGTATACACTAAATTAGCTGATCTACAAATTTTCAAGTAATTGTAGTTATCAATTTCTAATTAATATGAACTTAAACAACAAATTAAGTTTAACAAAATTAATTTCAACCTTTAACAACATTTGTACCTTGTTTTCATGTGATTGTACAGCAAAACATTATAATTTTTAACAAATATTATTTACGAATTTTAATGTATTTAATCAACTACTAAGTTACACAAAATTAATTTACACCTATGAAAATTTGTATACATAGCTTTTAGGTAGTTATACATTAAATTAAATGAAATATAAATTTTAAATTAATTGTAGTTATCAATTTAGAATTTGATTTGCACTTAAACAACAAACTAAGTTTCAAAAATAATTTCAACCTTTAATAACATCGTACGTATTTCATGTCATGTGATTGTACACCAGAATACGTTGTATTCACATTATTAAATTTTTCAAAAATACTAATCACGAATTTAAAATGTATTTAATCAATTACATAGTTTAACAAAATTAATTTACACCTATTAAAACTTCTCTACATAGTTTTTAGGAAGTTATGCAATAAATTAGATGATCTATAAATTACAAATTAATTGTAGTTATTAATTTTGAATTTTATGCACTTAAACAACAAATTAAGTTTTAGAAAATTAATTTCAACCTATAACAAAAATTCTACATTGTTTTCATGTGATTATACACAAACTTAGAACATGTGCACATTATAAATTAATTATAATTTCTCATTACGAACTTAATAAATAAATAAACAATATACTAAGTATCATAAAATCAGTTTATTCTAGAACAACATTTCTACTTTGTAGTTATGTAATATAAGATTAAATTAGAAGATCTACCTACTATAAATTCATTACATAAACTAATTTCGAATTTAATATGCACCTAATAATAAATTAAATGTAACTAAATTAAGTTTAAAATATAACACCATTTATACGTTTTTTTAGATAGTTAGACACCAAATTAGAAGAGCATTAAATAAAATATTAATAGTAAAAATT